>PVJX010006929.1:0-74245 GCA_004027295.1 Dolichotis patagonum
AAACATTATGACAGCTATTGCTGATTTAATATTATCCTTCTTAGAAGTCCTACCATGCTTTTTTTGTTCTATTACCATTGGTTCTATCTACCACATTGTGTCTTATTGGAATTTGAATATGTGTGATAGTTCAAACAAATTTTTTTCTTTTTTATCAAAAATGAGATATTATAATACCCATTGATCATTTTCTGTTATTAGTTTCAGAAAGCCCTGGAATTCTTTCACTATATGCATGGCTTTATACTATTGTGTTATGTTTGATATTATTGTAATTGAAACTATGCTCAACTATAGCAGAGTAAGAGATATGGTGTTAGATACTGTTGATGTCCAGTTGACTTAAAGTACTGTGTTGCCTATGTTGTCCTCTTCTGATCTACTCTGTACTGCCCCCTTTTGTTTTATTCTCTTTTAAATAAAAAAAAAGAAAAAAAAAACTCTGCTTCATGATGCAGTTAGTTTGGCAGTCAGGGAATATCAAAATAAAACTTAGTCCATAGCAAACATTTGAATTTAGATATTATAACAAAAGTCAGGGCCTGAGACACTGGAGACCTCAGTTATTCTACAGTTTTGTGAAACATCAGAGAAGCACTATGTAAAAAGAGCTGTTTTGGGTTTTAAGTGCAGTGGCTCCATAGGGACCCTGGATGGTGCATTCTCATTATCCCCTAAAAAGGTAAAGCCTAACACTTCTGCTACAGTTCATCTGAATTCCAAAAGAAACCTAAGCCAAGCAAATTAGAATACTCCAACATTCCGCAGGGCAACAGACAATGCCCCAGGCACAGTATTCAGAAACAAACTATGTGAAAGAAAAAAATGCATAACAGCAACATTTTAATTACCCTTTCTCACACTTAATGTGACAAATGTCTCCAACTGTGACTGTGCTAGTAATGGCTTATAAGGCTTCTGTCCTCTGAGGAAAGAAATCTGAGTTTAGACTGCATTCTTTGGAATAAAAGCTGTGTCTTGGATATGGGAAAAATGTCCTTGAGTGAAGTCAACTGCTACTTTCAAGCAAAGGATCAAATTTTGAAATGAAATCAGCTAATAAATAGGCTTATTCAAACAGCAGTAGTGTGGTGTGGTGAGGAAATAGAATGAAATAAAAGTACACTGGAAAAGAACCAGTAAATGATGTTCAACAGCTTCTACATACTTTCTATCCTCCAGGATTTTCTTAAGTTTTCTAAACCTCAGTTTCTCCATCTTTAAAGTAGGGATATTGAACAAGAAATCAATTTTCCTTTTCTGTGAGCTGGTATAAGACATGTGTGGCCATGGAGGAGAAACAAAGCAACTTGCCCTCTTAGTGAGTCAGTGGAAGCCATTCTGGGCCTCAGAAGAGTAAGCAAAATCTAATTTGCCCTTCCCATGAATCGATGCATGTCATGCAGGGTGCAGGAGGAGATGTAAGACAATTTGCCTTTCCTGTGAGCTGGCACAGCTATGCAGGGCCTGGAAGAACAAACAAGCCAATTTGCTCTTCTTGTGAGCCAACCAGAACCTGGGCTGGGAGACACTCCCCAGTCCCCACCTCCCCCATAAGCAATTGGTTGATTTGGAAGCTGGGCTAAGTTGATAGCAACTGAGATACAAAAACAATTTAATGTTTGTATCATTTTTTAAAAAAAATTTAGGTTCATCAAGATCAGACAATAGACTCAGATCAGTTCTATATTATGTTATTTTTTGTGAATTCTCTGTATGTGAAGATATGGACAACTATTTGGAAGAAAACAAGAGACAGTATGATAGATAGTGAACATCTCTGATTGCCTTGCTTTGAAATTTATGTGTCTTATATTGCCTTCTTGTGTTCTGTTCTGTGCTCTTTAGTTATGTTTAATTTTACCCTCTTTAAAATAAAATTTAAAAAAAATTAAAGAGAGTAAAACCAAGCAAAGCAGAACAGTCCAAGTGATACCAGACTTCAAAATAGGACAATAGCAAATACACAGTGGTCATCACAATGCCTCTTGCTAACTTTGCAGGCCAAACGTCAGTAATCTGAGCATTTGTTAAGAGGATAACAATGTGCAATATAGCCAATATGGGGGATTTCCTTGTATCTTATTTTTGAAATCCAATATTGTTTTCACTATTTTATTTTGTTCCATTGTTCCATTTTGTATTATTCAATGTTCTGTTTTGATTTGTTTTATTCTGTCCTGTTTCATTTGTTTTTATTTTTTAATTTAATTTTAAAGGGAATAAAACAGCAATAAAATGAATTGAAGGGCCTGACTGGGCTATGCTTAGTGAACTCCAGGCAGTGAGTAGGACCCAGAAACCACCTCTGGGACCTGATGTTGCATGCTCCACAGGCAGAATACCAGCTCATAAGGGGCTAATTTGGAACTCTGCTCCCAGAGGAACCTTGGACTACAACGGATTATCTGTGCTAGCTTGAAGGGAGATTAAGTCACTGCCCCACTGAAACAGAAGATCTCAGCTGGCTCCAGTCAGTGTGATGAATATGCCCCTAAAATGGAGGTGCATAGTGGCTAAATAGGGCCAGTAGTAAAGCTCCCTCCAACTAACTGTAAGACCTTGCTAAGTCTGACAAGAGTGAGGGTGACCCCTTCCTACACACCGAAAACATCAGGCAGAGTGAGGAGTGTGCAAAGAAGGACTCCCCCAACTTGAAGAAAATCAAAAGGGCCTATGAGACACAGACACACAATAGGGACACAGTAGGGCCTCAGCCAATACAAACACTATAGACAGGGAGATTTGATGACCTGGAATAACCTGAAAATAAAGTAACAGCAGGAACTAAAAGTTGACCTACATCAATACTACCAAGCTTGTCAGCTGAGGAAGAATACAGGACTCACCCAACAGGCCCTGCAGCAGGGAGCCAGGTGACTGGCCCACCTATTCATTGTGGGAAGCAGAAAATGGACAAACATCAAACTTACAATAGAACACCAAGATACACACTAGCAACAGTTGACACTAGTGGGTCTGAAGGACCAAACACTAACTCAAATGGGAAAATGGCAAAACGAAAAAGAAAAATGCAATTTCAAACATCTAGTCAACTAGGAGCAAGTACAGGAGACACTGAATTAGAGAACTCCAAAAGTAACACACCAGATATCTCTGAAAAGATAATGAATGAAATAAAGAAACAACTCCATGAGGCCATAGAGGAAATCAAATTAGGAGTACTCTCCCATGTAAAGGAGAAGTAACAAACTTAGTAAAGGAGTTGCTGAGCATAGCTAAAGAAGAAATAGAGAAAATAGTACAGATGCATGGGAAACAGGAGCATAGAAAACAAGCAAAATTCATGAAGCAAATGGAAACAGATATCCAAGAAACAGAAAATTCTATTCAAAGCATGCAAAACCATTTAAATGAAGCTAAGGATAGGATTTCGAACCTTGAGGACAGGATCGCAATTAGTGATCATGAAAGGATAGAACTTTTAAAAATAACAAAGCAGCATGAAATGACAATCCAGAAGCTTTGAGATTATGCCAAGAGCAACAATATAAGATTAATAGGCATTAGAGAAGATGCTGGAGTCAGTAGAAATGACAAAACTAAAATATTCACAGAAATGATAGGAGAAAATTTCCCAAACATGGGGAAAAAATCTGATATGCAGATAAGTGAGGCATATAGAATGCCAAAAGGTCACAACCAACATAAATTTACACCCAGACACATAATAATTAAGATCTCAGACATACAACATAAAAAAGAATAATAAAAGCTGTTAGAGAAATGACACAAGTCACCTATTGAAGAAAGCCCACTAGAATCACAGCAGACTTTTCAGCACAAACCCTCAAGTCAAGCCATGCTTGGAGTGAGATAATTCAAGCCCTGAAAGAAAATTACTTTCAACCCAGACTTTTGTACCCAGCAAAACTTTCTTTCAAATTTAATTGAGAAGCATGATACTTCCATGAGAAAGAAAAACTAAAGAAATTCATGTCCATCAAACCAACAATAGAAAGAGTATTGAAAGACATACTAGACAGAGATTAAAAATGACCACAATCCCCAGAACAACAGAAAGAAACCACCAGGTATGACAAGCAATTAAATAAGGGGGAAAGCAGAAAGCAAACAATTGGAACATAATACAGCAATGTTGAACCAGTTCATATCAATGATATCCATAAATGTAAATGGCCTCAATTCAACTATCAAAGAAATAGGTATGCAGAATGGATCAAGAAACAGGATCCCACAATATGCTGTATACAAGAAATACATCTGACCCAAAAGGAAACTCATAGATTAAAAATCAAAGGATGGAAAACAGTATTCCATGAAACAGGAACCCAGAAAAAAGTAGGGGTAACTATTATAATTGCAGACAATGTGAACTTCAAACCTAAAATGAGCAAAAGAGACAAAGAAGGTCACTACACATTCGTAAGTGGAAAAATTCAAGAGGAAGAACTAACAATTATAAATATATATGCACCAAACACAGCAGCACCCAACTATATAGGACAGATACTAATGGACATGAAAATTCAAAACCACAAGAATATAATTACTACAGGGAACCTTAACAGCCAATTTTCATAAAGAGATAGATCAACTAGACAAAAAGTCAACAAAGAAATAAGAGAACTGAATCATACCTGTGATCAATTGGACTTAGTAGATATTTACAGAGTGTTTCACCCAACCACAACAGAATACATGTTCTTCTCAGCTGCACATGAGACTTTCTCCAAAATAGACCATATATTATCCCATAAAACATTCTTAAGTAAATGCAAAGGTATTGAAATTATACCATGTATAATATCTGACCATAGCGCACTGAAATTGGAAATTAATGGCAAAAGAAATTGTAAAACTGACATAAATACATGGAAATTAAATAACAACCTTTTGAACAACCAGTGGGAAACAGAGGAAATTAAAGAAGAAATAAAGCAATACATACAATGCAATGAAAATACAGAAACAACCTATCGTAATCTGTGGGATGCAATGAAGTGGTCTTAAGAGGGAAATATACAGCAATACATTGTCATATCAAGAAAACAGAATGAGCACAAATAAACAGACTAATGCTTAGTCTTAAGCTACTAGAACAAGAAGAGCAAGATAAATCTAAAGCTCATAGAAGAGGGCAAATTGAAAAGATAAGAGCAGAAATCAATGCAATTGAAACTAAAAAACAATAAAAAGAATGAATGAATAAAAAAGTTGGTTTTTGGGGAGAATAAACAAAATTGACAAAACTCTAGCTAACATTAAAAAGAAAAAGAAAGAAAAAACCTAAATTCTGCAATTAAGGACTGAAAAAGGGGTAATTAATACAGATCACATGGAAATTCAAAAGACCACAAACACCTACTTTAAGTATCTCTACTCACATAGAGAGGAAAACACAGAGGAAATGGACAGGTTTCTAGAAAAATATTATCTACCAAAACTCAACCAAGAAGATATAGCAATTTTGAATAATACAATATCAGCTATTGAAATTGAAAACAATAAAAAACTTACCAACAAAGAGAAGTCCATGTCTTGATGGATGCACAGCTGAATTCTACAAGAAATTTAGAGAAGGTTTGATGCCCATATTCTTTAAATTCTTCAATGAAATTGAAAAGAAAGCAATCCTCCATAAATCATTCCTGGAGGCAAACATAACTCTCATACCAAAACCAGAGAAAGACCCAAGCAAAAAAGAGAACTATAGGCCAGTCTCACTAATGAACACTGATGCAAAGATTCTTAATAAAATACTGGCAAATAGAATTCAACAAACCATCAAGAGGATTATACATCATGACCAAGTGGGGTTCATTCCAGGAATGCAGGGATGGTTTACCTTATGAAAATCAATAAATGTGATACACCATATCAACAGAGCCAAAAACAAGAACCACATGGTCATCTCAATAGATGCAGGAAAAGCTTTCAATAAAGTGCAACACATGTTCATGATAAAAACCCTTCAGAAACTTGGAATACACAATGTCTACCTCAACCTTATAAAGGCCATTTATGACAAACCAAGAGCCAATATTATGCTACATGGACAAAAACTTAAAGCTTTCACTTTAAAAGCAGTAGCAAGACAAGTATGGCCACTATCAACACTCCCTTTCAGTATAGTTCTGGAAACACTAGCAAGGCAATCAGACAAGAGACAGAAATAAAAGGAATAAAGATAGGAAAAGAAGAAATTAAATTATCACTATTTGCAGATAACTTTATACTCTATATAGAAGACCCAAAAAACTCCATTTAAAGACTGCTAGAGGTAATCAACAAATTCAGCAGTGTAGCTGGCTACAAAGCCAATGTGCAAAAATCAATGGTATTCTTGTACACAATCTAGAATCTCACCAAGAGAGAAATTATGGAAATATTGCCATTCACAATAACATCTAAAAAAATGAAATACTTAGAAATCAACCTAACTAAGAATGTAAAAGTCCTATATGCTAAAAATTATACTATGCTAAAAAGGAGATTGAAGAAGATATTGGAAAATGGAAGGATATTCTTTGCTCTTGGCTAGGAAGAACCAACATTGTGAAAATGGCCATACTCCCAAAACTGTTATACAGATTTAATGCAATTCCAATAAAAAAATTATTGACATACCTCACCGGTCTAGAGAAAACACTGTTAAATTCATTTGGAAACAGAAGAAACCTAGAATAGCAAAGGTAATTCTGGGCAATAAAGACAAGGCAGGAGGTATCTCAATTCCTGACTTGAAACTGTACTACAAAGCCACAGTGATAAAATCAGCATGGTACTCACAAAGAAATAGACCTCTGGGTCAATGGAACAGGTTAGAAGATGCAATTATAAGTACAAAGACACTAAGCCACCTGACATTTTACAAAGGGGCTAAACATGTTGACTGGAAGAAGGATAGCCTCTTTAATAAATGGTGTTGGAAGCATTGGCTGTCCACATGCAGAAGACTGAAACTAGATCCATGCCTATCACCATGCACAATACTAAAGTCTAAAAGGATCAAAGACCTAAACATTAAAACAGAAACACTAAATCTACTGGAAGATAAGTTAGATAGAAGTCTTGGAGACATAGGGGTAGGCGGAGAATTCATGAACAAAATGCAAACTGCATGGGAAACACTTCAGAGAATCAACAACTGGGATCTCATATTATTGAAAAGTTTCTGCACCTCAAAAGAAATCACCATCAAAGAGAAAAGAAAACCCACAGAATGGGAAAGAATTTTAGCCAGCAACACCTCAGACAAAGAACTTATATCAAGAACATATAAAGAATTCAAAAACGTCAAGCATACCCAAATTCACATATCCTCTCTAAAAATGTGCATCTGAGATGAACACACAGTTCACAGATGAAGACATACAAATGGCAAATAAATACATGAAGAAATGTTCACCATCACTGGTCATTTGAGAAATGCGAATTAAAACAACACTGAGATTTCATCTCACTCCAAAAAGAATAGCTGCCATTAAGGAATCAACTGATAACAAATGTTGGTGAGGCTGTGGGGAAAGGAGAACACTGCTCCACTGTTGGTGGGAGTGTAGACTTGTGCAACCACTATGGAAAGCAATATGGAGAATTTTCAGAAGACTAGGATTGGAAGTTCCATTCAACCCAGCTATTCTCTTGCTGGGTATTTTCTTGGGAAAACTGAAAAGGTCATATCACAGTGATATATGTGCACCCATGTTTATAGTAGCACAATTTGTAATAGCTAAATCTTGGAAACAACCAAGATGCCCATCAACCACAGAGTCGATGAAAAAGCTGTGGTAGTTTATACAATGGAATATTACCCACCTACGAAGAAGCTGATTTTGAGGCCTTCATAGGTAAATGGAGACAAATTGAGACTATCCTCTTTAGTGAAATGAATAAGAATCATATTTATAAACACCACATTGTGCC
This sequence comes from Dolichotis patagonum, assembly GCA_004027295.1. Lineage (NCBI taxonomy): Eukaryota > Metazoa > Chordata > Mammalia > Rodentia > Caviidae > Dolichotis > Dolichotis patagonum. Next base: position 7,912 of record PVJX010006929.1, read on the forward strand.
TCTAGTATAAAAAGTAATAAGTACTGTAGGAGTAATAAAACCCATAATGTGTGATTGCTACTGTAAAAAAGTGAGAAAAAGAAAGTGCTCTAAAGGATATAACTGCATGTATGTTTAAGTGTGTAAGATGGATGTCCATATTACTGTTTTTGTTAGATCATGGAGCAGAACTGTTAACAGTCTCATTTTTTGAATGTGTACTTTGTGTGTTTTAATTTTGTAAATTGAGCAAATATTTTTCAGATGACAGTATGAATTTATCAAGTAATGATTCCTTAGTGTTTTTTTTTCTTTTCTTTTTTCCTTGGAAATCTGCCTTTATTGTTGCTACCCTTTTTTCTATTTTGTTTTGTTTCATTTTGTTTTTCTTTTTAAATAAAATTTAAAAAAATAAAAAAATGAATTGAAAAAGTAATATGATAGTAGATAATTTGCAATAGTCACTATATTGCATATTGTCCTCTAGGTACTGGCTTTAGGTTTGCAAAGTCAATCAAATGATTATGTCAGATGGTATGGGCAGCAACTTTGAAAATAATAAAAGGAATTATGGTAGCCATTGTTGACTTCTTATTATCCTGTTTTGAAATCCTGCATCACTTTCACTATTTTGCTTTGATTGACTTCATTCCATTTTTTTTGTTTTGCTTTGTTCTCTTTAAAGTTAAAAATAAATTAAAATAAATTAAAATGGGAATTTCAATGTCTGGATTAAAATCTCTATGAAATGTCATACAGTAAGCACTAGGAAAAATTCTAGTCATGATGGGAAGCAAAACCTTAACATGCTCCTCTAAGGCAAACAATAGCCCTCTATTTGACCTTGTTGAAGCTGACAAGGAATGTCAAACTGAGAGAAAAACAGATTCTAAACCTTTTGGTTAGAATGTTCTATTGTGCAGAAAAATGTACACGTGGAATTAGACTGAAACTTCAAGCCTTGCTTGTTGCTGTGATGTAATTGGAATTTTATATAACTGCAATAAACTTTAATCCATTTAATATGGTGCTAGGGTCTGAATGTTACAATTTTTCAAAAATTTATATATTGAATACTAATGAACGAGGTGATTTTCATAGACACTTTGGTTTGGGGAACTGATTTAATTATAGGGCATAATCATCATGACTGATATTAGTGCCCGTATAAGTGAGACTTCAAACAGCTTGCTAGCCTTTTGCACTTCTGCTCTATGAAGACACCGGGAAGTAGCCACTTGCAATACTGGAACCTTCCTAAGGACACTGGACATGCTGTGCCTTAATTTTGAACTTCTGATCCTCCAGAACTACAGCAGCAAATTTTGTTGCAGCAGTATGAACAGACCAAGACTCACAGAATATATTTACTTGATGATACTAGCATGTACTTTGGAAAACAGAATTAACTATGAGTATATATATATATATATATATATATATATATATATATATACATACATATATAGCACTTTGTTACAGAAGTTTTGAAAAATGATGATTTCTTTAATACTTTTCAGATATGGAATAATATATACCACAAGTTCAAAATGATACTTGTATTCATGCTGTTTTCACCAATACAGCCTTATTTATTTTGTTAGGGCATGTTCATTATATTTAATTAGCACATTCATCATAAGGAATTTGTAGCTGTACATAGTATATCTTAATTATTTTTTCCCATTTTCCTCCCCTCCATTCAATTCTTCTGCTCTTCCTTAGTTACAACAGGTCTGCTTCTACTTTTTCCTTCAATTCTCTGTTTATTAATAATTTCATATTCCTTTCCTTTCCTCTTGTTCTCTTCTCATTTGATTAAATTCTTCCTGGTTCCTAATATGTATTCTCTGTTTTGCTCCTTATTTACACATTGTAAAATTTAAACTTTTGCTTCTTACTTATGTCATTTGTTTATTTGACCATCTCTTTTCAGTCTTTATAAGAACCTGGGAATTCAGATGGGCATCAACCTAGAGGAAAGGACACATTGGTAGGTACAATTAGGGAATTTAGGAAAATACGTGGTAGAACTGAGATGGCAATTGGCAATTAGCTACATTAAATGTGGATTTCATTTGTGGATCCTTGGTAGATACTTGTTTGTATTATCCTCCAAATATTTATGGATAAGCTGCCAAAATAAGAGTCATAAACTGAAGAACTTGCCTCATATTTGTAAGACAACGATTGTAAGAGAAGCGTAGTTGCTTGTGTCTGGGTATGCCTGCCAGCTCTGACTTACTATCTGACCATGAAAACCATTTAGAACCAATCCAACACTGATACTGCTGTAATTAAAACTCAGCACAGTTTTTTTCCCAGCACAATTTTTAAGAGGTATCATTTTATTTAATTGACCACTGAGATACAAGAAAAATGTTTTTTGAGATTGTTTAAAAGGACTCAAGCTCCAAAGAAGACTCACAATTTCCTGACAAAAACTCAGTGAAGAATTGGTCTTTTAAATACTTTTACAATTTGTATTTTTAAAAATATACAAATAGATAGATATATAAATGAAATATAGACAGCTAATAAATGGAGTTCAACCCCAGGGATCTAAATTTACTGCTTATCTTTTCATTCATGTATATCTATCTCAATTGTACTGAAATATTTTGAATAACCTCAACTGATGGTCAGTCCTCAGGTTTATATAAAAACAGAGATTTCATCCAGGTCAATTGTCAGAGGGCCCAGGGGGTCTCTTTTTAAATTCCAATATGTTCTTCACTCAGATGTATCAGTTGGCGAAAGCTTTAAATAACTTACAGTATGACTTAGCATGTACTGACCAAATAAAAGACAGAATATGAGAGAAAGACAGACAGACTGAGAGAGAGAGACAGAGAGAGGGAGAGAGAGAATCATTTATATTACATTCACAAATATCAATGCTTTCTCTCAAGTAAATATTTTTTTTAATTGCTAAGTTGATATTAACAGAAACTTATCCTTCACGTATGGAGAGCTTGATAAAATTGAATCACAACCCTAAAGAAAATGAGATCAGAATAGGGATACAGGCATAACTCAACAATACAGTAGGAAATGAAGCCATCTATGTAAAGAGGGAAGGATTGCTGGGTGTAGCCTGTAAACTCTGGGTATGACTGGGAAAAAAAAGGGGGATCAGAAGTGTCTCCTATGAATCAGGCTGCTGTGACCAGTCCACCATGGCTTAGTACTCAAGAGCATCCTTTAAAAATCCCTTCTCATGCTTACTTCCTCTCATCAGGAATGGTTTAAGAGCTCATGTCAGATTGGTCCTAAAAATTTACCTCATCTATAAAACCTAGAAGAGGTAGAATAGAGAAATTAAGCTAAATTAGGGTTCAGAGGGTTCAGTTCCTGCTGTGTTGTCTTTCAAGGCACAAATAACATGGCAGAAGGGCACGCAGAGGAAAGTTGCTCATCCCTTGACAGCAAAGAAGAAGCAACCTAGAAGAAGGGAAAAACTAGTGACAGGAACACAACCTTCCAGGTCATGCCCTCAGTGACCTAACTGAATCCAGGCCCCTCGCATAAGAGCACATGAATCCTTGAACTCATCAGTGAATGAATCTACTTTCTCTTCCTGTTTTCTGGATTCCAGAGGTGCAATGTCTTACCTCTCCATTACTTTCTACCATGCTATTTCTTCTCTGGCAACAACCAAACAACCATGAAATAAACACTAAGCTCAAATAAATCTCTCCTCTTCCAATTTGGGATGTTAAGTATTTTGTCCTGGCAATGAGAAAAATGCAACACTACATGAATGTGGATGACACCAAGCTTTACAGTCAGCTCAAGCAGTAGCCTGACCCTTGCACCATGATCATGGGGGCCTCTGGAGTCTAGATGTTTGAACTTCCTTCTTTGACCATGGTTCCCTGGGGCTATCATCCCAAAGTAAAGTTTCTGAAGAGAGTATACTCTTTTAGACCCTTTAATCCTGTTTTAGGTGATTTCCTGAAAAAACTTCAAAATAGGTTTCCTATTTTTCTAACACAAACTACTAGTTTTACTTTTAATTTGAATCGTTGTGACAGCCATGCTGTCCTTGACCTCAACTTTGTAAGTGCTGTAAGTGCTCTCAGGTGAAGCTGCCAACTTTTCATGTATTTAGTTTTTGTTCCTTTTTCTCACTATAAACCTTATTAAACACAGCAAGAAGTATCCATGTTTTATCCTGAAGTTTCAATGTCTTGAAATTTTCTCTATCAAATAATTAGTTTCACATATATAAATTCAGCCTAACACAAAGTCTTAAAACATAATGAACATGTAAGAAAATTTTTAGCTAAGTGAAATACATAAGGGATCTAGCTTAGTTTCTAATATAGACCTCTTTTCCACATAAAACTTCATGAACCTGGCATTTTCTGTTTCTATTCCTATCAGCTAAACTCTGACCAGAATCACCCATGAAGTTTTCCTTATAGCAATCTAGATAGTCTCTAGTCCTTTTCTCCAAATAATTCCAAATTTTTACTGCAGAAAGTTTTAAACACTTGTGAATCATTTGATCCAGTACAGTCACAGCAATGATGCTACTTATCTAGTACTAATGTTCTTTATTAGTTACTTTCCGACCACTGAGACACAATAGCCAATACTTAAAATTTAAAGGATAATTTGAGTCACAGTTACAGAGAGTAAAGTCCATGGTTGTTTGACTCCACAGGAGAAACTGCACAGTAGGCAGACATGAGAAAGGAAAACTGCTCACCTCCTAGAGAGCAGAAAGCAGAGAATAAAAAGGTGGAGAGAAAGGAAGGAATTGGGAACAACAATGCACCCTTCTAGGTAGCACCATAAGTTACTCATGTGCCCTGAAACATCCCCCACCTTGTTGTAGCACACAATTGACTAAATTTATAAATGGCTGAACTTGTGATGAGTATAATACCTTCATAAACCAATCACCTACAAAACACATCAGAGTTTTAAGGGACATTTTATATGTCAACTATGGCAGCATACTTCTGATCCCTAAGTTGGCTCTGGGACTGGCTTTGATAAAGATGACGCCAAGTATTTGCTCCTCAGTCCTCAGTTCTGTGGTCAATACATTTAACATTTGAATGTCCCACCAAAGCTAACTCAGAGATTTAGTTAGTGTTGTAAAAACACTAACATGCAGGACCTTTGCAGAGTGAATAAGAATGGGCTATTGCCATTATCTTGAAAATGTGATTCCTGATTAAAGCAGTTTGGATCTGTCTCACATGGAGTCCCTTGCCTTCTGTGATAGTTTTGGCAGCAATCAAAAATTTTTTTTTCTGGAGGCAAACATTTTGACCTTGAACTTCCCAGATTTCAGAAGTATGAAAAATTAATTTATTTTATTTTTTGATAATAAACCCAGGATGATGAACTTTTCCAATAAAAGGCCATTTCATATTTTTCATTGTATATTTCATATTTTTCAATGTGTGCTCCATAGAATAACTGTGAAATGTGGCCCTTAGAGCATGAAATAACACATTAAAGATATGTAGCCTTAGCTTTATTCCAAAAACATCTTATTTATAAAAGCAGAATAATGAGACTCTATGGGCCTGTGGTCGTTAATTTGCTAGCCTTTGTACTGAATGATGCAAAGCATTATGATAATAAGCCACGTGGGTTAGGCAAGAAGCACCTGCTGAAGTTTCTGTGAGGGAACTTGACTAGTATCCTTTTATCCCAGAGAGGGGTGTGAATATAATTCAGAGAAGCCAGAGCTGGTAGACTTATGAGTACAAAGCTGTGGGAACCCATGTGGATGGTGGACTACTAGTCACAATCAGTCATGGAATCTTGGTTCTATTTCTTCAAGCTTTTCAATCATAGTTAAACCAAGTGCTTAAGGTAATTTGATTCTTTTATTGATAGAAATAGAGAAAGTCCAAAGATAGAGACAACAATAGAAAAAAAAGAGAAATACAGTAGGATACCTAGTCACAAATATCAGTAGTTTGTAAAATTCTCAATGAGAATTTAGGTTAAAAAAGCTACCATTTTCTTCTTTCCTAAAAGAGAAATTGTGTATTCTGTATAAATGTATTTGCATGATTTCAAAATATTCTCATTAAATTAAAAAGTAAGAAAAGTCAACTCCCTGAAATCATTTAATTCCATGTACTTGAAAAGATTTTTTTTCTTTCTTCAGACTTTCATCACAGACTTTTAAGATACTGTTGTTCATCCTGTCGTTGTGAACACTTCCATACAGCACCCTAGAACTTTAGGGTTAGAAGTTCAATTTTCAAGGACAGAGTGAAATAGCCAACATTATCAGTCATTGAAGCTTTATCCTAGAGCACAGTATTGTAGGACTGAACTCAGTTGGAAATACAATATAGATTAACTGAGATTTAAAGCATGCTTGGTGTTCAAAAACAAGAGCAGAAGTCAGACTTACTGGATCCATTCCTGTTATTTTCAAATGGAAGTGGAAGTGACCTGAAGTCCCAAGGAAATAGGCACTGAGCACGCAATGCTGTTCATGTGGAAGGGTATCATGTGACATCCTTCATTTATGGATCACTAAATTTTACCCTTTTGTGATAGGGAATGAAACAGTTTAATGTGGTAAATATATCACTGGTGCAGAAGTCTCCACGCTATGCTGGAAACATCCTGAACTGGAAACTAGAATCCGCTGTTTAATGCCTGTCTTGACAATTCACTAACCACTGAAGCATCCGCACAAATATCACAGTAGAAGGAGCCTACAGAATTCAGCAAGAACAATTATTTTTGTGTTAAAAAGTATTTTGACAATATACCTTTTGCTTTTCATTCTAAAAGCATAATCTCTGCATATGTGCAGGGAAGGGCAGGCGCCAGTCTGTGGCTCTTCATGTCTATGAGGAAGTGCATATGCCTGAGTCAATTTTCCTCATAATGCTTTCAGTGTGTGGGCTCTCAGTGCTGGTTGCATTAATTTTCATCTTGATTGGAAACTAAAGTGGGCTATTTAAATAAATAGCAGAGAACAAAGCATGCATTTGTATTTTAAGCATTTATTAATATCAATTTTCATGGCTTTTGAAGAGATGTAAGATGCTCATTGAATAAAAGATTTACTGTAAAATTGATCAGTTAATCTGGTCTTTTCCTCACCTGACTGTGGGCATTTTTTGAAGTCTGATTTGTAAAATCAGACACATACACACAGGTACCTATGTTCATGCTTATGCTGATCTAAACATAAATATATTTTATAATACTTATATATTGCATATTTTATAATACTTATATATTGTACTATATTTTGTGTATTATAAGCATGAGAAATTTTGCTAGTGTGCATGTATATCTATCATGGGTAGGTATGCATTGTATATAGTCTAATTATAAGTGAAAAATTTGAACCATGAATGTTGACAATTCCTATCAATGTTGTAGGTAATATAAAATAGGTATGCTAAAATGATGTGTCACAAAGTGACACTCAGTTTAAAGAAGGTTGTTTAATTAGTCAGTGTTCTCTTGCTGAGAAAAAAAATATTCTACATGCAGAGACTAAGAGTTTGTTTTGTTGCAGGGTTTCAGAGGATCATTTGATGGCAATAACATCATGGTGGAGGAGTCTGGTGGGAGAAAACTGTTAATCTCATGATACTGAGGAAGCAGAAAGCATATAAAAAGCTAGTGAATAAGGGTCCAGGTACAGTCCAGAACCCTATTCTTTCAAGATAGCTCCACCGCCTACAAGTCCACTCAGCTATGAGGTTATCAGTAGATTAACTCACTGATGAGGTGAGAGCCCTTACAATTCAGCCTCCTCTCTCAAAAAACTCTTAATACAATCACGTTGACAATCAACACTGAGAAGCACAACAACCAAAACAAGTGTGAACTATTCCATGCTATCAAAGCCAATGGGCTTCTGGCTATTGCATTTCTTAGTCATCTACCACACGATGACTGCACATGTATCTCTGAAACTTGCTGTCTAATGATGGCTTCTGTACTTTTGATTCTCCCTCCAAGAAAGCATTGCTATAACTTGTTGAACTGAATGGAACATAAATATGTTATGCATATACTAGAAAGAAACTTAGGGACCAGATATCCTGTGATTGTGATTCTTAAACAACAAAGTTAGATTCATCAAAGTGTCTTAAGTTGCGAACAGTCTGCAGTGAAGCTGAATATATCATGTCCAGGGACTCAAGTGACTGGTTGCTGGGCTCTTCCCACTCCCTACCCACTTTTGAAATGCAGCCCTGTGGACCTTTACATTTTGTACTTCTCAGAACTGTAAACATTCCAGAGGAAGGGGCCCTCTCTGGGTATTTGTTGAGGGATAGGTTCCATGAGGACACCTCAGCTTTTATCTATTTCATTAAAAGTACTTTTTAGATAAAATTGTGCTCTATAATTCACTAATATATGTATATATATAGTGAATATATAATTCACATATATAGTGAATATATAATTCACACATATATAGTGAATATATAATTCATATATATATATATATATATATATATATATATATATTCAAATTGCTTGATTTTGAGAAGGGATGAAGGGAGACAACAAAAGCTAGAACTAAGTCAAACTTCCCCCTTCCGGATATCTTTCTCTTATAGTTGATTCACCTGAATTCATGGAATTGTTTCCTGTGGATGAGACATGAAATGACTTGGCTAAAAGAAGAAACTAGAGTAAAGCCCTTTATGCACACCCCAGATCTACCTGCTGTGTGTCTGAAATCATGACAAAATTAACAGGCAAAATTATTTTCTCTGTTTAATTTCAAGAACTTCAGAGGGTAGGAGAGTTGAGTGTCTTTATCCAAGTACAAAACATGAATCATGGCAAATAGTCATGAGTGTGAGAATTTTCACAGAACTGGTGTAGCTGGAGAAATATGTATCTGAATGCTGGAATCTGTACTGAATTCAAGCAAGTCATTAAAGATTCAATTTCATACTCTGCAAGACAGAGAAAAACAGAACTGATGCTTCAACTAGAATTGTGACTTTTGCACATGGCTGAACCATCCTGGAGCTGTGGAATGTCCTTTACCTCTGAAAGCTATGATTCCTGTACATAAAAACTTATAAAACATGTTTTGTGCCAATGGACAATGAATGAAGAGCACACAGAATTTCTCAGAATGTTATTAATGTGGGTTTGATTTTGGTTCCATCAGCATTACTCAGATGATTGTGAAAATGAATTGTCTGTTCCCTTTGGCTACAGAATCCAGAGTGTTTTCTAACAGCCACAAAACATCACACCAAAATACAAAATTAGAAATCTGATGTTTTTCCTATTAGCGTTACATAAAAAAACACATGTTCCCCAAAAGCATTGATATTTGGCTTTGAAAAGCCTACATACTGTTACGCCAGATTTGAATTTTCAGATCTTTCTTTGATCTTCTAGTTCCATTATAAACATCTCCAAGATTTTCACAACAGGCACTAAACAAACACCCTTTCCTTCTCAGTTGCACCTTTCCTGTGTAGAACTGATTATGTCAGAAATCAATATCTCTGATTCTCCTGATAGTACCATGAAATGGTCAATCACTGATTTTCATTGAAAAGTGCAAATTCAAAGTTATGCAAAACTTCAACGAGTGGGAAGGTCATTGTTTCTTAGAAAGGAGAAGAGGGTAGACATTGATGTCTTTGAGACTGTCTTTATTTTTGTGAGACCGTTAACATATCTAGGCTGACCTTGAAGTTGCGAAGTAACTCAGTCTGATCCTCCTGCCTCAGCTTTCCAATGTGTGTGTTGACCTCTATGGGGCAAGATATTCTGACTGAAATTAGAATGCTTTATAAGTCTGTCCCACTGGGAGTTCTCTATGTGTCTAGTCTTCTTTTTCCTACCTAGACTATTGGACTTGGAACCCAACTCGACAATGTACAATTTACCACCATATGCAAAAAATATCCAAGGTTCCTCCAGCCTACAGTATAAATTCCTAGCAACTGGACACGGCATTCAACAGCTTTAACCACTAATAATTCCTCATCATTACATTATAATTTTCCAGCATGATTATACACAAGCTATCCATCACTGTACAATGGTCAGTACTCCTCAGTGTGCTGTGCTGTTTTTTCAATAACTGAATATTTGCTCATGCTTTTGCATAAGAATGTGATGGTTTTCATACAGACCCCCCAAAACCAGGATAGTTCTTTTTCAGGTATAATTGAATCTCCTCTGTATAAACAGTTTTCCTTAACTTTTTTCAGGCTCAGTGTTCTTTTTTTCTACATTCCCATCAAGTTCATTATTGGTTTGTCTCATTTGGTGTATATTTCACTTTGTAGCGTAATTCATGATTTTTACCAAGATTCAATATAGACAACACAGCATAGGTTCCACATTCAGTCTGACTCATGCTTTCTACAGTGTTGATTAGTATTTGTGATTTTGTGGAGGGATAAGATTTATAAAGTGAATCATTCTCATTGTCCAAAGGCTTGTGATTCAAATGCAGGATAGTTCATGAATATTAAGGTTATGCCTGTGAGTAGGAAAGAAGTGATTATTGCTTGTAGACTTTCTAAATACACGTAATACTCATGGATGATGGCACACAGAGAACTTTTTCTTACAAAGATTTCTGGGGGAGAACATGGTTTCTGGAGCAGAGCTCAGGTGGAAACTCATGCTTCAAGATATGCAATGGAAAATTATGATCTGCTTTCCTTATATTGACCTTTCAAGGGTATGAGATAAACTTCTTAGATTCTCATAGACTGAATGCAGGCACAACCTTGTTCAAATGCAAAGAAATTCATTCAAATGGCTCCAATTGAAAATGAACATGATTGGCAAAAGGGGTTAAATATATAAGCTGAGATTCAGTAGTTAAAAATCAGATAGTACCACTAAAATTCCAATCAATCAAGTCAGGAGACAGGGAGCACCAGCAGTGTCATGTGTGCTAGATGATACTGTATGTGTCTCCTTGTCATACTCTACATCTAACTAAATAGCACAAAATGAAAGGTGCCTATGAATTTCTCCATCACTGTGTGTATTACTTAGGCAAAGTCATTCCTAAGATTTGCTTTTATTATCCTTATTGATTAATAAAAGTAAATTTTTATCTACTTTTCAGCCTCATGGGGTTATGAATTTCATATGCAATCAAGGGTGTGGCCATAGTTTGGCAACATTATGATACAAAATTATTCATGTGTATATTGAAGCACATAATGGTATGATACATTTTCTCACCCATAATAATAGTTATAATTAATTGTTCAAAACCAAAAATATTGACAACAGAAAAGTACAACAAATGTTTATCAAAGCTTTACATGACACTATAGGTAGAAAGTAAGCATTCAAATGGATTTTTTTCAAGTCTTTATAAGAGTAATTCTAAATTCTAGATATAAGCACTTTGTTTGAGGGACAACTGGCTAAAATTTTTCTCCACTCTTTATGTGGTCTTTGCACTCTGTTGGTTATTTATTTTGTTGTGCAAAATCTTTTCGATAGGAAGAAATTCCAGTTGTTGATTCTTTGTATTATTATCATTGCACTTGGGGTTTTGTTCATGAAATCTTTGCCTACATCTATGTCTTCAAGAGTCCTGCCGATTTTCTCTTCTAGTAGGTTTAATGTTTTTGTTTTAATAGTCAGATTTTTGATCCATTTGATTTTAGTTTAGTACATGGTGAGAGAAATGGGTTAAGTCTAAGGCTTTGGCATATGGACAACCATATTTTCCAGCACCATTCTTTAAGAGGCTCAGAACCCCCAAATTTGAAGACGCAATGTAAAAATGGGCACCTCAAATTAATACATACTTCTCAGAGGAGGAGATGACAATGGTAAATGAATACATGAGTATAAATATAAATATATAAAAAATGTTCAATGTCACAGGTCATTCAAGAGGTGCCAATTAAAGCAACACTGAGATTCCATCTCATTTTACAAAGAAAGGATATTTTCAAGAAATCAGCCAATAACAAATGCTAGAGTGACTATGAGGAAAAAGACCAGTCTTTCACTGTTGATGAGAATGTAGACTGGTGCACCAACTGTGGCTGAGAAAACTAACTCTATTTCCAAAATACTATAATTAGATACCCCATTTGACCCAGTTATTTCCCATCTGTGTATCTTCCTTGAAGAATTAAAAACATCATATCACAGTGATATGTGTGCACCCATGTTTAAAATAGCATCAGAGTTTGCAATAATTAAACCTTAATGCCTTTCAACCAGGGAATAGATTAAAAAAGGATATTTTATTTTTAATATAATGGAGTAGTGCACAGCCATAAATAAGAAAAACTTGAGGCCTCCGACTGCCACTGCAGGCTGGTATCTTGGCCGGGAAAACCTGGGATGCCCAAAGCATGACTGAGCTGCCTCGGACTGCCACTGCAGGCCTTCCCCTGAGCCCAGGAGACCTGGAACACACCTGACCACTGATCTGGGCCCAGACCTTGGGGAACCCACCTGCCTCCTGGACCTAGTACTGCCATTGATCTTTGGATCCAACCCTTTCTTCCAGAACCTTGGATTATGGTGGACTACCATACTGGCTGGATGAGAGACTCAGGAACCCTTCACCTAAAAAGAAGACCTCAGCAGGCTCCAGTCAGTGTGGTGAGTTTGCCCCTAAAATAGAGGTCTGCAATGGGTGAACAGGAGTGGAATTGAAACTCCCTCCAAATGTAAGACCTCGGTGAACCTGGTAAGAGAGTGAGTAATCATACCCTCCACACAGAGAATATTTACTGGTTGAAAAGTGTGCCAATAAGGTCTTCCCCCAACTTGGAGAAAATTAAAAGAGGTTATGAGACCCCCAATAACACAGTAGGGACTCAGCTGACACAAACACTGTAGACAGGGAGGTTTGGTAACCTGCAACAACATGAAGACATAGCAAAACAGGAACTAAGAATTGACCTACATCAATACTTCCAGGCTACTTAGCCCAGAAAAAATATAAGACTCACCCAACAGGCCCTGTAGGATGAATTCAGGTGACTGGTTCTCCTCTTCATTGTGGTATCCAGCAATTGGACAAACATCAAACACACAGTAGAACCTTAAATTTCACACTATGGATAGTTGAGACTGTCGAGATCGAAGACCAAATATTTATGCAAAAGGTGAAAATGACAAAGCAAAAAGGTAAAATGCAATCTCATACATCTAGTCCAACAGGACCAAGTCCAGGAGACATGGAAAGAGAGGACTTTAAAAGTCATACAACAGAAATCTCTGTTTTAGTAGTGGGGATTGAACTCACAACCTTGCATTTGCCAAGCAAGCACTTACACTGCTGACCTAAACCCCCAGCAACAGAAATCTCTGAAAAGATAGCAAATGACATAAAGAAACAAATCCATGAGGACATACAAAAATCAAATTAGAAATAATGTCTTACATAAAGACAGAAATAACAACCTTAGTAATTGAGTTGCTTAGCATTCCTGTACACAGATGAAAAACTCTCCAAGAGAGAAATTATAGAAATATTGCCTTTCACAATAGCATCTGAAAAAAAAATGAAATACCTAGGAATCAACCTAACCAAGAATGTAAAAGACCTATATGCTGAAAATTATACTACTCTAAAAAAGGAGACTGAAGAGGATATTAGAAACTGGAAGGATATTCCTTGCTTTCGGTTAGGAAGAATCAACATTGCAAAAATGGCCATTCTCCCAAAACTGTTATACAGATTCAAAGCAATCCCAATCCAAATACCATTAACATACCTCACAGATCTAGAGAAAATATTCCTAAAATTCATCTGGAAACAGAAGAAACCTAGAATAGCAGAGGTGAATCTGGGCAACCAAGGCAAGACAAGAGGCATCTGAATTCCTGACTTGAAACTATACTACAAAGCCACAGTAATAAAATCAGCATGGTATTGGCAAAGAAATAGACCTGAGGATCACTGAAATAGATTAGAAGATGCAAACAATACTACAAAGACACTCAGCCACCTGATATTTGACCAAGGGGCTAAACATGTTCACTGGAGAAAGATAACCTCTTTAATAAATGGTGTTGGAAAGATTGGCTTTCCACATTTCAAAGACTGAAAATAGACCCATGCCTATCACCATACAGTAAACTAAAATGAAAATGGATCAAGAATATAAATATTAAAAGAGAAACACTAAATCTATTGGAGAACAAAGTAGGTAAAAATCTTGGAGACATAGCGGTAGGGAGAGAATTCATGAACTGCACGGGAAACACTTCAAATACTCAACAACTGGGATCACATATTACTGAAACTTTTTTGCACTTCAAAAGAAATCACTAGCAAAGTGAAAAGAAAACCCACAGAATGGGAATGAATTTTAGCCAACAATCCCTCAGACAAAGGACTTATATCCAGAACATATAAAGAACTGAAAAACATCAACCCCCCCAAATTCAAAGGCCCTCTCCAAAAATGGGCATTAGAGATAAACACACAATTCTCAGATGAAGATATACAAATGACAAATAAATACATGAAGAAATGTTCACGATCACTGGTCATTTGAGAAATTCAAATTAAAACTGCACTGAGATTTTATTTCTCCCTGGAAAGAATGATTAGCATCAAGAAAATAACTAATAACAAATGTTGGCAAGGATGTGAGGAAAAAGGAACACTTCTTCACTGTTGGTGGGAGTGTAGATTGGTGCAACCACTGTGGAAATCAATATGGAGAATTCTCAGAAGACTAGGATAGGAAGTTCCATTCAATCCAGCTATTCCCCTCCTGGGTATTTTCCCAGAAAAAGTGAAAAGATCATGTCACAGTGCTATATGTGCACCCGTGTTCATTGCAGCAAAATTTGTACTAGCTAAATCTTGGAAACAACTAACATGCCCATCACCACAGAGTGCATGAAAAAATGCAGTATTTTTATACAATGGAATACTGTTCAGCTTAAAAAGGATGATCTTGAGGCCTTTATAGGTTAATGGAGGCAAATTGAGAATATCCTCCTTAGTGAAATAAACAAGACTCACATTAGTGAATATTACATTGTCTCTCTAGTGTTAAAAATAATAAGAACTGACAGAATAATGGGATCCAAAAACTATAATAGATATTGTAAAAGTGAAACGGAAGGAAAGTGCTCTAAAGGATATAATGGTATGTATGCTGTGTAAGATAGATGACCTTATTAATAAATTTGTGTTGGATCATTGAACAGAAGAGTTTGCAGTTAATGTTTGAGTGCGTAGCCACTTTTTATGCTTTGATTTTGTAACTTCAACAACTATTGTTAAGATGACAATATGTCTTGTATCAACTAGAAATTTTATAATGTTATTTTTTTGAATTCTGTGTTCTATTTTTTCTCATTTTTTCTATTTTGCTTTTTAAAATTCTCTTTTTTTTCTTTCTTTAAATAATTTTTTTTAAAAAGTAGGAATCTTGTCCCGCAATTCCCCATCCCCAAGATTGATTAGTATAAAGACAGATTGACAGACAGAAACACAGGTGAGACCCAAAAGATAATTACATCCCTACAGGGACCCCTTGCAATGAATCACAAGAGAGATCTCTTGCAATATCTCTGTTGCTTTCACAGTATAGAGTTACACCAGTAAGAGTCAGAAGGTAGAAAGGGCACTGAAGTATGGATGGGGAGAGAGTCTGGAAGGGAATTGTTTGATGGGGAAGAGAGTGGAGGCTGCACCAGAGCTTGTGAGTGGGAGAACCCAAGCAGCAGGTCTACCTGCTCACAGGATCAAATGTGGGGTTAAGGACAAAGCCAGAATTGAGTCTAGAATGACTGTGAAGGAGAATTTGGAAAGTAGTACAGGACTGACAGAAAGTTGACTGAGAAGATAAAAGAAAGCCTATACACAAAGAACTGCGGGCTACTTGCCTTGTGCTGGATAAATATGTTTAATTTTGGAAGAATTTGGAAGGCAAATGTCCTGTATATGTTATTATTATCTATTAAATTGTGTTAGAGTAAAAAAAGAAGAATAAACTTGAGATATTTCTAGATAAATAAGGACTTTCAGACCATACATTTAAGAGAAATAAGTCAGACACACATGTGTAAATATCCCATTATTTTCTTGGTGTGAGAAAATGAAACTGTAAATAAAGGCCTAAATGTACAATATATTTTGTGAAATAGGAAAAAATTGTACAAAATGAAACAAGAACTTGGAAATGAGAAAGGGAAAAGTAAAGGAATGAAAAGAATAAAATCGAAGCAAAACTTTTTAAGAAGAGAGGGGAAGGGACTGAAGGGAGGGGAGGAGATTGACAAAAATAGAGGAATCAAAATATATCATATATAGGTATATATTTCCTATGGTGAATATGATCATTATTAATATCTAAATTATTAAATTTAAAACTTAAGATTCAAATTTTTCAAAAGAATTTATCAATTAAGTTCCCTTAAAGTGAAAAATTGAAAGGCTTAGGGAAAATTATCTTAATTTTTGGTCCAATGAGGAATGGACACCTATGTGATGGGACATGAAGATATGATATTATGATAACACATTGAGGGAGAAACCAGCAAGTCATGGCTGTGTATCCTTAATTCCTCCAGAATGTGACACAGAGCAAATGTTACAAGAGTGTCTGTATGAGAGAAAGTAGAGTAGCAAAGGTATAGAGTGACATCTTAAAGGTTTTCAGCTTGCTTTTCAGTAGAGAAATTCTCATGCCCATGATTCAGTTTGGTGGAAAGATATTCTTATGTGAGTGAATCAATTTGCAAGAAAAAAGCTGGACAGGAAAAAATAGGACAGAAGGTCAGAGAGGACTTGCTTTTGAGGCCCTCCAAGCTCCTTTGGTTCAGTTATCAGCACGGTAATTTATCCTGACTCCTAAACTTTTATTCTGTGATTGCAGTATTATAAAGAGCACCATTTGCACTGTCTTGGTCACCATCGTATGATGTCACCATCATAAAGTAGAGGAGAAATAATGAGGCTCTATCAAGCAGAGTCAGGGTAACCGTAAGTGTAGGATTCAGTGATCTTCTAAAATAAACAGAAGTACACCTCCCAGGAGCTAAGGGTACACTACATTGTGTAAAGTAAGATATGTTCTTGTCTTACTTACTACATAACTAGTGGAGATTGGACATATGCTTGTAATATAGAAGGATTCCAACATTTTGTTTTAGCAGAGATTTATTTTTCTCACAAACTAAAATGTCTAATGGCATGTGTATACATACTGAGATTTCATGATTCAACAAAAGTAGAATATTTGCACAAATGAATTTTGGGGGTCTTCTGTATGGGGCCTTGCAGGCATATGTTGTATGAAGCAGAAAAAAATGGTTGAATATCAACATTCAGAAACTTTGCAGTGAATATCTATTTTCAGATATGCCTAGAATTATATCTCATGCTAATCCTATGGGAAAATTTAGATATATTCATTCCTTATTAATTCAGTGTAGGAAACTCAGATAAAGTAGATAAACGATAGTCACCAATATCGAGCATAAGACCTTCATGCAAGTAGCAAAGTTCTGGAGTAAGTCTTTATTTTTTTAAAATTTTATTTAAAGAGAAAAAACAAAACAAAACAAAACGAAACAGAATAAAGGGTAGCAACAATATAGAATTCCAAGAAAAAAAGGAAAAGAACAACAACAAAAAATCCTAAGAAATTATTACTTGACAAATTACATACTGACTTCTTGGAAATAGTTGTTCAAATTACAAAGTTACAACATGTAAAGTAGACATTCAAACAGTGAGACTGTTAAGAGTTCTGCTCCACGATCTGACAAAAATAGCAATATGGTCATCCATCTTACACACTCAAATATACATGCAATTATATCAAAAGGGTAAAATTAAACACAACAAAACAGAACAAGCGGATCACAAGAAAGCAATCTAAGAGACATAAATTTCAAAACTAGAAAATCGGAGATATTCACTCTCTATCATATTGACTCTTGTTTTGGTCCAAATAGTTGTCCATATTGTCACATACAGGGAATTCACATGAAACAACATAGTATGGAATTATTCTGAGCAGGACGAGGAGGGTGTTTCAGGTGTTCAAGACCAGACATTAGGGAAGCCAAGAATGGCTGTTATAGTATCTCTCTTTCTCCTCAAAACAGCTTTCCATACCTTTGTATGTGTTGAACTTAAGACAAAGGAAAATCACTTTGAACAAAAAGTGATAGTTTTGCTGGATTTCACATCATGACATTATGGAATCAGCACTGGGTATTATAGCGTCTCTTTTTCTTCAAAGTAGTTGTTCATTTCAACATGTGTTATATAGTTGGTTCTTGTAGACTGTTTATAAGCTCTACACATGCATGGGTCTCTAAATGTATATCTATCCTTTCTGTATTAGAGGTAAAAACAAAACAAAGCAAGATAAAATAA
The DNA here is from genome assembly GCA_004027295.1 of Dolichotis patagonum. Classification (NCBI taxonomy): domain Eukaryota; kingdom Metazoa; phylum Chordata; class Mammalia; order Rodentia; family Caviidae; genus Dolichotis; species Dolichotis patagonum. The sequence continues at coordinate 26,234 of PVJX010006929.1, forward strand.
AAAAATTCCTAGAAAAACATGAGGCAAATAAGTCACATAAAATGGCAATATTAGGTGATCTACAATGGTTACCATGATGTCTCAGCAGTATGTAACAACATTAATAAAAATGAAGCATTGGATACATTATAAGACTTCAAAAGCAAGTAATAATCAAACCAGAGTAGATATCTTAGTGAATTTTGTCATCTTCAGTGTAGTTGCCTATACTCTTAGACTTGATGCTATCAATGATAACAGATTTAAATAAAATCAGTCAATACAAAGTAGCAATCTAACAAACCAGATTCAAATAATATCAGTCATAATAAGACAGTATAAATTATAAAGGGCTTCAGATTAAGTTGATAGGAAAATTAATAATGATTACCATAATATGTCCTCTTATTTTTGGGATAGCTGACCATGTCCTCAAATCTAGTGTAAGTATACAAACTGGAACAGCACTTAATCCATCCAAGCAGAGTGGTGAGAATAATGTAAATTTTAAATCTTGTTTACAATTAACAATGTCCTCTGCCTCCCTCTTTTAGACAATTCCTCCCCTTTCACTCCCAAGTGGTGCACTGCTTGTTTTGGGTCCCACTGCCTCCCTATATAGAACATCTCAATGGACCCTATCTCCTTATCTACTCTGTGTGTGTTTCTCTCTGTTAATATTTCAAGGCCATCTATACTAGAGATAACAGCCAATCTTCTCTGCCTTATTTCTGCTATTCTGTTTTTCTGCCATTGGTTGTCTATTTTTCTGTTCCACTCCATTATTTGCCCTGTTCACTGAGGCCTCTCTGCCACAGTTCCTGAAATGCTTATATTCTTGTTCTCTCTCCCTAGAATGTCCTTCAGTATTTTTTGTAGGGTTGGACTGGTAGTCACAAATTCTCCTACTCTTTGTCATGGAAGCATCTTGTTTCTCCATTAATTTCTAGAGACAGTTTTGCAGGATACATCAATCTGGGCTGGAGATTGTTCTCCTTCAGGGCTTGAATTACTTCACTCCAAGCTCTTCTTGACCTGATGGTCTGTGTCAAGAAGTCTGCCATGATTTTGATGGGTTTTCCTTTATAGGTGATCTGTTTCTTTTCTCTGATGGCTTTTAATATTCTGTTCTGATAGTGAATTTCTGGGATCTTGATTATTATGTGTCTGGGTATAGCTCTGTTTGGGTTGTAGATGGCTGGAGTTCTGTATGCTTCATACATCTGCATATCATTTCTTTATTCTTTGCTTTGGAAATTTCCTTAAAAATTTCTGTGAATAGCCTTTGTAATTCCTCTGTTTTGATTCCTGCTTCTTCATTCACATGCTTTATTGTTAAGTTATAGATCCTTTTGTCATCTTCCAGTCTTTGTATCTTTACTGCCTGCTCCCTTGTTATATTTAAGAGATATTCAATTTCATGATCACACATTGCAAGCCTGTGTTCAATTTTTGATAGTCTATCTTTGGTCTCTTTCAAGCAGTTTTGCCAGCTTTCTATGCAGTCTTTAGTTTCCTGATAATCTCTTTGAATCTGCTTCATGAATTCTAAGTTTTTTCTGTATTCTTCTTTAAATTTTTCTCTCCTTTTGTGTTCCTCCATTCTTCTGTCTGTGTCTTCTTGAGAGGTACCCAGCCTTTCTGTTATTAATCTACTTATCTCTTGTTTAATTTGAATTAATATTTCAGTTTTGGTCCCGCATACAAGATGCTGAAGATATCTTTTTATGTCCAGTAACGCTGTTTGATGTTGTTGCATTTTTGCTGCCCTCAATGTCTTTTGTATTTACCTCTCCTGGATCAATGTTCTCAGGGTTGGGGGCTCGGAGCTTTTACTTATTTCTCCCTTTCATCATGTTTTTGGTTCCTTCCATACAAGGGTACAGTGTAATTTCCAGACCATTTTCTTGTTGGTTAAGGCTCCTTTAGAGGGTGCAGGCTAGGGGCTTTTGCCCTTTTCAATAGGCTATAAGAGATTAAAGTTCATGCACAAGCAGTGTGCGCTGGCTCTTCCACTCTGGGCCGGTAAACCTTTGCACGCCTTCACTGAATCAGTGTGTGTTGATCTCAGGGAATTAATTTGTAGTGATTCACTGGATCCGCACCAGGGTTGCGGCCTAGTCCAAGCAGATTCCACCAATCTGCTTAGCGAGCGGAGCAACCAACTGAAGCCACTTCCTTATGGAGTTAGGGCTGTCCTGCCCAAATCCAACATGTCATCTAGTAGGTTTCCCCTTTCCCGTGGGAGGGTCTTATTCCCATCACTCACTGCATGTTATTCCCATCACTCACAGCAGTCCCCCAAAACTGCTGGTCTTCCCACCTCTGACTTCAGCGTGGCTGTGGTGTGAATTCACGGTGCCTCTGGGTGGGTTGCGTGCAGGACCAGTCCGGGTGAACCACATGCAGGGCTGTTCAGCTCCGCACTCCAATGGCTCAAGCCAGTCACTTCGACACGGATCGCTTGGTCAGGTCTCTGGCAGGGATTCAGGTGGCTTGAGGAGGGTGCTGTGCTCGCTGATCTTAGCTTCTATTATGGTAGCCCCAGGACCTCATATTTGAGTGGTTTTTTGCACTTTAGTTTCTTCATGGGTTGTGGGAGTCCATCTCTCTCTGTTTGGGTCTCTCCAGGGTGTTTTATTCTGGCATTTGAGCTGTGTCTCTCAGAGAGGGTCCCTCTCCTGCTATCTACCTGTCTGCCATCTTTGGACTTCCCCCCTAAGCCTTTATTTTTAATTTAAGCAAAAATACAAATAAAACACAATTTCAAACCAGGCTAATAAAATAATAAGAAACAGTATATTATATATTGTTTTCTTGAAAGCAGTTTATTCAGAGTAAAACTTACAGGCATGAAGTATTATCTGAACAATAGTAGCACAAAACTTTTCAGTGATCTAATAGAATCTAGCTGTGTAACTACCTTAACTATTATATATATATGTATATATATATATATATATATATATATATATATATATAATTTCTAGATAAATAGGACTTTCAAACTATACATTTAAGAGAAATAAGTCAGAAAAAATGTGTAAATATCCCATTATTTTCTTGGTGTGAGAAAGTGAAACTTTAAATAAAGGCCTAAATGTACAATATATTTTGTGAAATAGCAAAAAATTGTACTATATATATATGTACATGTGTACATATATATGCATATATATTTTTGTTATATATGTATATATATATGTATGTATATGTATATTATTTTCCCTTCCTTCCTTTCCTCTTTCCCCCATCATAGTTTCTCTTTTCTTTTGAACAGTTTGTTCCAAGTTTACAATATTTATTGTATATTTTGGATCTTTTTTACTCATTTGGTTTCTCACACTACTAAAACAATGCTATGTTTACACATGTGAGTTTATTTATTTCATTTTTAAGCATGGTCTCCAGTTGCATCCATTTACCCATAAAAGTCTCAAGTTTATCATTCTTTATGCCTGAGTAGTATTTCATTATTATTAAAAAAAACTTTTTTTAAAAAATTCATTCCTCAGTTGATGAGCATTTTGTTTTTTCCAAGAGTTTGCTATTACAAATTGTGCTGCTTTAAACAAAGGGGCACATATACTTCTGTTGTATGATGTTTTAATTCTTTTGAGAAGACAACTCAGAAGGAGAATAGCTGGGTCAAATAGGACCTCTAGCCCTAAATTTTTATGGAATCTCCACACTAATTTCCTCAGTAGTTGCACCAGTGTATACTCCCAACAAAAATTCAGAAGAGTTCCTTTTTCCCCACATCCCCACCAGCGTTACTTATTGGTTGATATTTTGATGACAGCCAATCTTTCTGGAGTGAGATGGAATCTTTGTTGTTTTAATTTGCATCTCATGAATTATTAGTGATGTTGAACTCTTATTTAAAAATTTATGTACTGTTTCTTCATCTTACACATGTGTATTCATCTCAGATGCCCATTTTGGGATGGAGTTTTTCAATCTGATTTTTAAAAATACTTTATATGTTCTAGATATGAGTCCTTTGTTTAAAGGACAATTGGCTAAAATTGTGTTCCCAATCTGTGCATTGTCTTTTCACTGTTTTTCTGCTTTTGAATAAGATAAGATCCTAGTTGTCAATTTCCCATGAGACCTGTGTTTTGTTCATGGAGTTTCTGCCTACACCTATGTCCTCAGGTTTTCTTCCCATTTTAGATCTTTGATTCATTTGGAATTTAGTTCAGTGCACATTGGTAGATTTGGTCTAATTTTAGTTTTCAGCATGTGGAAAAAGTTTTTCTAGTTTTTGTTATAGAGTCTATTTTCTTCCACTGAACATGTTTGGCCCCTTTGTCAAAGATAAATTGTGTGAGTGTGTTTGGAGTTGTGTTTGTATCTTCCATTCTTTTGCTTTTTATTTTTATTTCTTGCCAATATCATGCTGATTTTGTCATAGTAGTTTTATGGTATAATTTCACATCAGGGTTTATAATGTCCCCTGATTGTCTTTGTTGCTCAGAATTGTTTTTGCTGTTCTAGGTTCCTTCTTATCCAAATGAATTTTAGGAATGTTTCTTTTATTTCTGTGAGGTATACAAATGGTATTTTAATTGAGATTCCATTGAACCCACATAATAGCTTTGGGAGAAGGGCCATTTTTTATTATACTGATTCTTCCCATTTATAAGCAAGTAATATTTTTCCATTTTGTGATATCTCCTTTGACCTCACTTTTCAGAATACTGTATTTTTTGGAAGTCCTTGGGGTGGAGCTTATGACCTTGCACTTTCTAGTCAGGTGCTTATGTCACTGAGCTAAATCCCCAGCCCCAAATACTGTAATTTAAAAAGTATATATCTTTTAATTCCTTGGTTAGATTGACTGCTTTGTATTCCATTTTTTTGGGATGCTACTGAAAAGGATGTTATTTCCCCAATTTCTTCTTCTGTGAGTCTGTTTTTTGTACAGGAATGGTATTAATTTTTAAGTGCTGACTTTGTAGCCAGCTATGCTACTGAATTTGATTATTAAGTCTATAAGACTTTTGGTGTTAGTTTTTGGGATCTATTATGTAGGACATCATGTCATCTGCATATAATAATAGTGTAACTTCTTCCTTTTCTATGATTATTTCTTTTCCTTGTCTAATTGCTCTGGATAATATTTTCAGAACTATATTGAATTGGAGAGGTGACGGTGAACATCCTTGTCTTGGTATTCATTTTAGAGACAAAACTTTTAATTTTTGACCATTTAGTATGATGTTAGCTGTTGGCTTGTCATAGATGGCTTACTTAAATTGAGATAAAGACAATCTATTCCAATTTTCTGTAAGATTTTTATCATGAATGTGTGTTGAACTTTGTCAAGTGCTTTTTCTGCATATATTGAAATGATCATATGATTTTTGTCTTTGGTTCTGTTAATATCATGCATTATATTTACCGATTTGCATATGTTGAACCATTCTCGCATCCCTGGGATGAATTGTATTTGGTCATGTTGTACAATCTTCTTGATGATTTGCTGCATTCTGCTTGTCTTTATTTATTGAAGATTTTTGCATGTGTGTTTATTAGAGAAATTGTCTGTAGTATTCCTTACAGGTTGAGTTCTTCTCTGGTTTTGGAATCAGGGTAATAATTGCTTCCAGGGATGATTTTGAATGTAATTCTTCCCTTCCATTTCCTTAAAGAGTTTCAGCATTAGTTCCTCTCTAAATTTCATTGGCTGATATCAGGTTAGTTAGAATTTTTATATCTTCTTGATTTAGTTTGGGCCAATTGGTTGTGTCTTGAAATCTGTTCATTTCTTCCATGTTTCCCTTATTAGAATATAAGTTCTTGTAGTAGGTATTGGTGATCTTCTGAATTTCTCTATTATCCACTGTAGTTTTCACATTTTAATTCATAATTGCTTGAATTTATGTTTTCTTCTTCTTTTTTATGAGGTTGCCTGTGGACTTATCAATTTTATTTATTATTTCAAAGAACCAACTTTTTGAATCACTTAATACTTTGTCTTGTTTTCTTACTCTCAATTGCATTAATATGTTCTCTTATTGTTATGATTTCTCTCTTGTATGAGCTTTGAGTTTGATTTGTTCTTATTCTAGAAGTTAGAGTTTCAATATTAGGTCATTTATTTGAGCTCATTCAATTTTTTTGATGTGAGAATTCATTGCTAAAAATTTCTCTTAAAAGACTGCTTTCATTGCATTACATAATTCCTGGTATGTTGTAAGGGCAATATCATCTAATTGTAGATACTGTTTAATTTCTTCTTTAATTTTCTCTGTGAACCACTGATTGCTCAGGAGGGTATTGTTTAATTTCCATCTGTTTCTGTAGTTTTTGTGATTCATTTTGCTGTTGATTCTCAAATTAATTGCACCATGGTTACATAATATACATGGGATGATTTCAGTTCCTCTGAATTTTCTTAACTATATTTTAGGGGATAATACTTGGTCTGTTTTGAGGACTGTACAATGTGTATGTGAGAACAATGTATACTCTGATACTGTGGGGTGGAACACACTGTAGACATCTACAAAGTCCATTGAGTCACATGTTTGGTTTAATTCTGATATTTCCTTGTTAATATAATCTCTATTTGACTTATCTATTTGTGAGAGTGTGATATTAAGTTACTTGATTACAATTCTGTTAGTACTTACTTGAATTTTCATGTTTATTAATATTTGGTTTTTGTAGTTAGGGTCTATAGTATTTGGTGCATATATATTTATGATTGTTACATCTTCTTTCAGAGTCTTCCCTTATCAATTATGTAGTGGTCTTCTTTGTTTTTTTTTTTTTTGATCAGTCTTGCATTCAAGTTCACATTGTCTACAAATAGAATGGCTACACTTGCTCTTTTTCTGGGTTAATGTGGCATGGAGTACTGTTTCCTATTCATTGATTTTCAGTCTATGAATTTCTTTTTGTGTTATATGTGTTTCTTGAAGCAGCTCATTTTTCGATCTTGTTTCTTGATCCAGTCTGTCTATTTATTTTGATTGGTGAGTTGAGACCATTTACCTTGATGGTCACAACTGATATGTATTGCTTATATTTTTCGTATGTTTTGCCATTGTTGGTTCCCTTTGTTTAGTGACTTTCTCTGCCTGTTGACTTCTTTCTATTTGTGTTCGAGTGATTGTATCCTTCACTTTTTTTCTATCTAATACATCCTTCAGAACATTCTGAAAGGCTGGTTTGGTGGTTATAAATTTCTTCAGTTGTTCTTCTTAAAGGAAGTATCTTAATTTGTTATTGATTTTGAAAGATCTTTTTGGGGGGGATATATAAATCTGGGTTCAAATTTGTTTTCTTTTAGGCTATAAAATACCTTACTCCAAGCCCTCCTTCATTTGAGTGCTTGTGTGGAGAAATATGCTGTGATTCTGAGAGGTTTTCCTTCATAGATGATTTGTTTCTTTTCTCGAGCTGCTTTTAATATTTTTTCCTATGTTGGATTTATAGAATATTTATTATTATGTGCCTTGTACATTGTTTTGATCATAGTTATTCAGAGTTCTATGTGCTTCATTTGTTTGTATGTCAAATCTTTCTCTATGTTTGGGAAGTTTTCTGCTATTATTTCTGTAAAGAGATTTTTTTATGTCTTATGAACTGACTCTAGTTTTTTCACTGACTACAATGAAACTTAGTTGTTCTTCTTTGATTCATCTTGTAGCTGTCAGATGAATTTTTATGCTAGTTTAGAGATATCTTTATTTTCATCATCACTACAATAATCCTGTTTTATAGATCTAATATTATATCTTCACCATTATTCACTCTGTTGTGTATACTTTCAAAGGAGTTTTAATCTGGAATACTGCTTGTTTCATAGATTCTAATTTTTTATATCTTGAGTACTCATAGTGTCTATTATTTTCTTGTATGCCTCTATATTTTTTACCTGTGTCTGCTTTAATATCATTCATTTTGATAGTCATTTCTTTTTGAACCTTAAGGTTTATGTTTTCTATAGCCTATTGCATTTTTTTCACTTCTTCTGCTATCACTTTAGAAAGTTCTAGTAGTTGGATTTTGATTTCTTCTATCTTATTTTACTCAGAATCTGTTCTGAGTGGGATGGAGGTCTGGAGGCTTATTTTGCTTCTGTGTCTTATCATTTTTGGTTTTTTCTTTTTGTATTATTTTCTTTTCTTTGTTGATGCTTACAGATTTCTTATGGCAGGTAGCTTTACACCTAGTATCAAAGCTTCCCTAGGAAATGGCTGTTCCAGAAGGATTTCTTCTAGATGCAGGTGGTTTTTGTGTTTTTGTATGTCTGAAGATCCTACAAATGCATTGAAGATGTGAATTTGTTATGTATTTGCATCAGCACCCAGCCCTTTGGTACTGGATAATGGTGATGGCAATGATCCCAGTCAATCAGTGTTTTCATACAGGAGAGAAAAACGTTATAACAGGAATGATATCTCAGATAAAGTAATGCAGTTAGCAATAACAATACTTTCAAGTGTAGTAGGGCTACCAACAAACTGTGGTAACCATTGACCTGATGCTGTTAAACAAAAGCAAAATCTACAGTTATGTAACAGAATCCAGCATATTCCAGGAACTTGTACACAATGATTTTCCCTTTAGTGGATTGATTTGACTTTATTGTGAGAAGATAGTTAAGGGGGATGGTGGAAAGATAAAGAGATGAGTGAGGTTCAACATGGCAAGGCAGCAAGGCTGGAGGCCAAAGAATAATCACACAACTTTTGGTATACTGGAGGACAGAAGAGGGAAACAATGACAGAGGAAACAGAACAGTGTTGAAGTGGACCAAGAAAATAAGGAGCAACATTTATTTACATGAAAGCATCATAAATTCAAGCAAAATAGATGAGAGATAGTTAGAAGACAATTAGATGAAAACAAAAATAAAGATAATAAATCTATGTCATTAAAGAAAGAGGCAAGAAAGAGAGAAAAAAGAGACTAAAAACAGAAAACAGAAATAATGCTAAAAAGTAAACAAAGCCAAATTAAACTAAACAAAAAAGACTTTAACTGGACAGAAAATGGAAAATAAATCAAATAATGATGAAAAAATACACGAAGTAAAATTGTTCTGATAGTCACAATTCTGTGGGAGATCCAAGTTTAATCTCAGAAATGTGCTGTGTAGTCAAGTGAAGTTTTCAGTGGGATTTGTGCTGGGTATAAGGCTAATTTTGGCCTTTTCATATAGGGGTTGGAGCCTAACTTCATTAACCCTTTGATATTTATCAAACAGAGGGAAAGACAGAGACAGAGTGATAGAGACAGAGAGGCAGAACAATGACAGTCCCTTCTGCTTGCTTCCATTCCACCTCTCTGTGTGACAAATCACAACACTGGCTTATTTTATCAACTACTAGTATATGTTCCCACACCCAGGCCTTGGGCGGTTGCTGATGTTCCACTGCCTGGGGCAGTCTGAGCTGTGCATGTGTACCCATCTTGGCTGCAGGAGGTATCTTGGTGGGTTGGATAAGTCTTGAAGGTCAAGAAAATCAGCTCTATTCTCAGACCCTAAGTAACATGTTGGAGAATGTGAAAAAGGGCACCAGAAAATGAAAGTGAGAAACAGAAAGAATAGATGGGCCACTAACTTCCAGAAGACAGGCTCAGTTACTAAAGAGTCTTAGGGTAAAAAGCTTGAACTGGACTATAGTACACTTGCTGTCCACATCCATCCCCTCTGGGCCATGTCAGAATGTACCTAGTTAGTGGGACACACTTTCTGTGCTATCACCTTCCTTTTATGCACAGTGTCCCTTTCTATACAAAATTACCAAAAATAACTCCTTAAATAAATGCAATTTAACATCCTAGAGGATAATTCTTTATTGAAAATCAGCTAAGTTTCCTATAAAAAATTTAAAATATACACTAAAGAAGAATTTAAAAGGAAAAATCAAACAGAGAGAAAAAAGAAAATGAAACATAAACACACCAATAACCCGTTGTTGATAGCCTAATGATGAAGGCAGTGCCATCCTTACAGAGAGAAGCAAGTCATCGAGTCTGTCCTTTGTGAATGCAAGGAGAAGAAAAGGAAGGCACATTTTTATGTAATTACACAGGGTGGGGGAAATATAAAAGTCTGGAGGATACACTTTGGAAACAAAACTAAATTGAGTATGTGAAGACTGTCAAGAGAAGTAGTATGACAGCCTCTCACCCTTTATTTGAGTTGTACATGGTGGGGGTTAAAGATAGTTTTGCCAGAAATGAAGATAGGAAATGAATATATCACTTAAAATTGTGACAATATAGAGAGACATAGTGATAGTTAGGTGCACATGTAAGTGGGCAAATGATACCAGCCCCGTGAACAGGCCATTTCCACCAAATCTTTCCAAGTGTGATGTGATCTAAGGAGGTATATATGAAACTGACATCAGGCATTCTGGCTCCATTATAGCTTCTTCTGCATGGCTTTTTGTGTCATTATAGACAATATTTTTTCTTCCAATTTTTCCATTTTCTTATTGGAAAAATTAGAGTTGAGACTAAATAGTGTCAAATACTCTTTGGACTACTATTCTCCCATGATTTTAGTAAGTGTTGATCTTATGGGATCCCATCACAGATTCTGTCCTGGCATCTCTTTCTGCACTGACCAGTTCCTACCATAAACCTCTTCACAGTCTTATATCCTCAGGTAGGTCAGAGAGACCAGGTCAGAGGCTCAGGAAAGTATGAAGCTGGGACCTGTGATGCTCCTAGAGAAGAGGAAAGAAGAGATGATCATGAATCAGTATTCCAGATTTCCTGGGAGACTGTTGATCTCTGGTTTCCCTCCTCTAGCAAGCAGGTAAGATGAACCAGCAAGAATGGCCTTGTTTGAGAAAAGACTTGGGCTTGAATCCTAGCCCATTCCATATGATCTCTGTACCATACAAAATCTGTAGTTAGTTTCTGAAGTTCTGTAGTGGAAATTGGTGCACAGGTAACTAAGATGTAAGGCATCTATACAATAGCAGATTAGTTAGCCTCAGAAAGAAAGGAAATTGTGATACTTTGATGACACTACACTAAGTGAAAAAAATAGTCAAAAAGGAGAGATTTCACATGATTCTGTTCATGTGAACTCCTTAGAGTGCTAAAATCCATAGATATAGAACATCAAATTATTCTCATATTCTGAAGGAAAGAATATGAATTATTGTTTAATGCTTTCAGAGTTTCAGTTTTATAAAATGAAGAGTTTTTGTGTTGGATATTGATATTGGTAGCATATTGGTAGAGTTTTGGTGTTGGATATTGATATTGGTAAAGTATATTACAATGTGAAACTATACATTTAAAAATAATTAGTGTGATAAACCTTAAGTTATATATTTTTGTCACAATTAAAACATAAGCTAGAAAAGCATAAATTTATAATAGTTAAATCTTGGAAACAACCCATATGCCCATCAACTAAGGAATGGATAAAAAAGATGTGCTATTTTTATACAATGGAGTACTACTCAGGATACAAGACAGATAAAGGCTTTTACAGGTAAAAGGATACAACTAGAAATTATACTCATAAGGGAAATAAATCAAAATCATGTGTGTTAACATCATATTGTCTCCCTTGTGTAAGAAATTGAAAGAGTAAGAACCAAATGGTACAATAGTATTGTGAAAGGGAAAGAAACTGCTCAAAAGGAAAAAGCAACTGTGAGGTGGGAAAAAGAGAAAAGAAGGAAGGGAAGATACAGACACAGACATAGACGTAGATGTAGACGTAGACGTAGATGTAGACATAGATATAGATAGAGATAGATTATACTACAACTTCTGTTAGTTCTGTTAGTTCATGGAAAAAAACCTGTGAATTCCTGTATTGTTTGATCAGTTTTGCCTTCCAGTATCTTGTAATCTGAGCAACTCTTTCAAAGATAACAACATACAATATAGCAATAATTGTCAATTTCTAATCATTTTATATACTATATTGTCTTGTTTTCTTTTAATCTCTTTAAAATTAAAAATATAATTTTAAAGACAAAAAGTTAGGAAAAACATGTCTCATAAAAATTTTCTTCATAGACCTTTATAATAATTCTACAATGAATTCTACTTTTTTACTCTTATATGAACTTCTGCCATATTTAAGGTTACGAGCTAGGTGTTAGGGGCCCAAAGTTTCTGAAATAAGGCCTTGTTTTTAAAGAAAATGCAGTGTAGAGCCAAGAAGGGAGATAAGCAGGGGGAAACCCAGAAGTTAATAATGAAGTTTCTTGAGTTTAACTTAATAACTAAGGCATTGTTTTTCAATTTGGATTAACATTTTCCCCAGGGGACTATTTTCTAAAATCTTGACACATTTGTGGTTGTCACAGTTTTAGGTAGAGATGCTACTGGCATCTAATGCGCAGGGAGCACAGATGCTGTGCAATATTTCACAGTGACCAGGGCAAGGCCACAACTGGGAGTTATACAGTCTAATCATTTATTGAACCTCAATATTGACTATTAAGAAATTTTAAGAAATGTCAAAATTCAGCAGTGATCATCTAGAGCATGAACTGAGAAAGTAGTGAAGTGATTGCATTTCATCCAACCACACTCTTTTTAAAATGTTAGCTTTAAAAATGGTATGTGAAGCTGGGTGTAGTGGCACATACCTGTAATTCCCCCATTCAGGCTGAGGACCATAACTACAAGTATAAGGTCAGCTTGGGCTGCATAGCAGCAAAACAATCACATACAATAAAGATGGCAATACCCCTGACTTCTGGTTCAATATTAATTTTACCTATAAATTTGAAATCATGCTTCTGAAAATTGAGATTAGTACAGATAAGGGGCTGGGCAGTTAAAAGATGACAATAACAAAAATAAGCAAACCTTGAATTTCAGCTTTATTATTCTTCCCTTTGCAGCCTTAGAAATGCTAATGCATTAACAGAAAAACATATATTCAATACAGTTATTGTGCTGTTCAGTAATTCTTATTATTTTTAAATTTAATTCAATTTAATTTAAATTTTTATTTTAAAAACAAAATAACAAAAGAATAAAAGCAATGATTCAGAATTTCAAAGCAAAATATAGGAAATTAGCACAAGTTAAAATGTTGCATATTGTTATCTTTAAAGTAATTGTTCAGCATATAAGATTTAGGCATGAAACAAAAGATCAAACAATCAAACAATTGTTTTTGAAGAACTAACAGACAATAGTAGTATAGTTATATAATATATAATATGTATATGTATACACACATATATGTAGTCTTTTCCCTTCTTTCTTTTCTCCTTTCCCCTATCTCAGTTGTTTATTAATTCACTGTCACTTTTTGCAGTGCAGAATTGGAGGGAACTGGATACAATTTGTGACTCCTATGATTACCACAGAAGTAAGAAAATACAGGACCATAAGGTTGATGACACCATTAACTCAGAAATTCATAATCCCAGAGGGTACATCAGGAAGCACGTTATGGCTGTCTGAGTAGTGTTTTCCAATGTTCTCTTCAATAACTGGGGCACACTCTCCCAATAAAACATTTCGTACAAGTGAGAAAGGAATGAGACAAAGCACATATTGTTCTGAAAAGGTCACAGTGGGTCTTTTCTCTCATTCTCTTGGTTTCTTCTGTATAATGAGCCTGGGGACAGTACTGTCCACACCAGGATGCCTTTCTCCACCTAGAAATCCCCTGATCTAATCTTGCTGACCTCCACAGCTTCACTATTCCTCTCTGATCCTGTCTCACTTTTTCCTTTCCTTTCTCTCCTTTCCTCTCGTCTCCCTCACTTTTATTCTGCTCTGCTTTCTTTGTCACTTCCATACAAACCAGTCTCTTCCTCATAGTGAATACTTAAGCATTCTGACTTTTCACTACCTGTATTCTCTGGGTAGGCAATAAACTGTTATTTTCCAAAAAGCCATCTAGTTTTACACAAGAATCATGATGCAAATGTCTTGCTAAACTAAAAATCTTCCTTTGTTTTATCTTCATTTGCAATTCAATCAAAAAATAAGTTTTTAATTTTGAGATAATGATAGATTATATACAATTGTGAGAAGTAATACAGACATACATAAGTATTATTTACTGCATTTCTATTAATATTAGCATTTTACAAAACTCTAGAACATATCACAGTCAATATATTTTGATACCCTAAAGACACAAATCATATTATGACAAGGACCTAATGTTGTCCTTATTATAACCACACCCAGTTCCCCTTACTCTGACTTCTTATTGCCAAAAAGCTATTAATCCGTTCTTGACTTACACATTTTTTTCCTTTCAGGATTCTTGTATGGATCGATTTATAAACTATGTAAATTTTTGAGACTGACTTTTTCTGCTTAACCAAAAAACTGTAGAGTTCAGCTTGGCTCTTTGTTTCACCCATTAAAATATCAATGATAGTATAATTTTAGAAAAGACAGTTTGTTGATTACCAAAAAACTTGGAGCAGACTTTTACAAGTTTGTGTAATGAACAAATGGATGAAACCTGATCTGTGATCAAGAAAGATTTACAGGACTTCTGGACTCTCCATATATTAGACACTGGTACCCTAGATAGAAAATTAGCACCATTGGTAATCTCACCAATTGTCTTTGAAGCAAAGTACCTCTTATAAAATCTCAGCTTTATATAAGGCTACTCCCATGTGGGTTCCCTCATCACTAACTCAGTTTATTCCTGGTTACCACAATTTATTTCCTTTTCTGTTTATTCATCTGGAAAAGCTAGTTCTTCAATCCACATTTTCCCTGATGGATCCACTCTGAAGACAGAAAAAATACTATTCCTCCAGAACATAGAATAGGAAAGAATTGTAGCAGCATCTGTAAACTTGATGAATACTCTACCTTGATCCTTAAATGGAATAGTGCAGAGCATTCTAATTTAATTACACTAATCACAGGACATATTAAAAATGAGCTCCCTACAATATTTATAAATTAATTTAAGAATATGCCTCTATTCCATGCTTACTTATTAATAATGTTTTTATAGTTATGGAAGTTATTAAAGACTAGTTATTAAAGACTATTAAAACAAATTCACTTAAGAAAGAAATTGTTTTGATATAAAAATAATAAGTAATATTAGTGCTTAATATGAAAAATTTATGAAGATATTGAATGAATGAAAAATTTGTTGAAAGCAATAACATAGAACATGGATAGGAAAATTTGTTCCATTAGATTCAAAGAGTTAATTTCTCAAACTTGCAGAGTTATAAGGTATCTGTGGCAGTGTCTCGATTTTACAATTTTGGTACAAATATAGTGCTTTAGGCTGTGTCCCCCAAATACTATTTATGGAAATCAAACCTTCTTTTGATATGTTTTTCAGCAATTCTAACATACAATATACATCCTTAGTCTATGAATCATTCAAAGTAAGGTGTGCAGAGATTTAGGTTACTAGCCAAGGGTGCTAATACCTGAAACAGAAGAATGACATGGATTTTCCAGTAATTACAAACTGGATCCTAGTTCTGCTTGTGCTTTATATGCAGATTTGTGACCCTAGAAAAATAATTTACTTCTTAACTTCATGGTGCTTTCTTAAGCAGATGTAGAAGATGTCATGCTGTGTTGATATTGAAACCACACACACAGAAAAATTTGCCATGACCTGTTATGTCTTGACTCATTAGGTACACATCTGTCCCTGCCTTCCTTACTCTCCTTCTTTGAGACTGATGTGCAAAGTCAAAGTGAGGCTATTAACTGAATTCAAGTTTGTCCTAAGGAGTAAATGAAACTGCTTTGAAATCTTAAATACAGTGTGTACCATAAATTTTTAAATGTCAATATTTGCAGAATGTTTATGTAAACCAGGAGCTGTCCTACTGCTACAAGATGTTTAAACTGATCCTTATATCATACCTTCTAGTAGTTGAGAATAATCTGTTTATCTTTTAAAATTAAAACTGAGATCTAGGATGCTAACTTCCTACTCTTGAATAAGTTAGTAAACAGTGCAGTTAGATTTCTCAAAAATTTGTTCTTAGAAATTTGGCTTATTTGATTATTATTATCCTAACTCAGATAGACTTGGATTGGAGTTCTGAATATCTTGGAAAGTGGTACACAGTCTTACCATGACCACTTAATTTGCCTGGACTTCATTGGTAGTCTTTGAAGCAGAGTAACCCTCTACTCTGCCTATCACACAGGTTCAGAATTTGGTCAAATGTGATCATAGAAATATGTGATTCCCACTACTATCAAATCAGTGCATCTGCAGCTGATCTGTTATCATGCTCTGCTACATGCATGCTCAGTATGAAAGAAAGATGAGTTAATATAAATGTAATATGGAATTGTAATTCAGTGAATTCCTCTCTCAACACCTGGAACTGCTAAGTTTTCTTAGTTTAGCAGAACCAATCATTCAATATATTCAGAGCACGGTACCAATTTTGAAGATCAAAAAATGGTCACAGATTGACTACTTGTGGAGACTCTAAAATATTCTACACTGCTATGTATAGATACAGAGCATATATAATCAAATAGGAAGTTAGGCAAATTTGAAGCCAGATAGAGCAAATGAGTGGATAAGGAGCAGCCAGCTAATTACATATTCAGTCTTTTATTTTTGAAATCACACCATTTAGACATTTTACTTGAGGACATCTGTAAGTTGTTTCTTTTAAGTCTCAAAGCTGGTTTACATAAGTACAGGATAAAAGCTAAAATCACTTCCATTCACACTACAATTCACTAAATAAAATTGGATCTTTGAAGTGGTCTGTTTCATTTGTTCTTTTGTTTTGAACAGATATCTCCAGCAAGATAAAATTGGTACTCGGATGGCTTGATTTCCAACAGTGTTTTATTGACACATTAATAGGAAAAGAATTGTTATGGTTTCATGATTCTGAATGAAATTGCATTAAATAAAAACAAAACAAAATTCTGCTGGCTTTTAAATAATGTCTGTACTTATATTTCAATATTTATTCACTCTATCCCAAGATGTAGTTGCTTTAAACTATAGATTTACTTTGGTTTCTGAAGGGTGACATCATAGTATGAAAGAAGGAAAAATAATTTATGAATCAAGGTGCACATGGAAAGAAAACAAGAAAATTTAATTTCACTTTGAAGTGGTGTGAAAATTTCATTATTAACATTGCTTGAGATTCTGAATGCCTCTAACTTTCTAACTGTTGAAAATCCAAGAAGGATAATTTGAAAAGTGGATAACATGTATAAGTTTGATCTAGAATCTAAGAATACACTGGGTTTGTAAGGGATACTTTTTTTTTGAAATATGAAAAGACAATGATTTCTTTTCATCTGAGTCCTTCAGGCTGATTCTTTCACTTAATGATTCAATGGAGATTTTTTAAGCTTTAATTATAGACACATTCATTCTATTGTTTCGATGTGGTACAGGAAGAAGAAACACAATTAGTGAAATATTGTGGTTAACCTCCATGGTTTATATGCTCTTCTTGAGCGGAAGCACTGGCTGGAGACTATAAAACCCTTTGTACTACTGAGTGAATCCTTGAATTCATCAGCTGGAATAATGAAGGTAATTTATTCTGACAAGGAAAATGTATCGTGTTTTACATACTGATAACACAGATGGGATGGAATTTAGATATGAAACATAGACTACAGATAAAGAACATTAACTTATTTCCTTTATTCTTTCTGTCTGACTTTTCATTTCATTCTCTTTCCCCTCTTGTTTCACTCTGTCTCTTTATTCTTATGAACCAAAGTTCAGATTTGTGATAGACATTGGGGTATCAATGTCACTTAAATTTGGCAAATGCTAAAGTTTATTCCAGACTAACCAAGAGAGTCACTTCTGTAGCTACCAGCCACAATGTTGAAATCACAAAAGATCCTGTTATTCATAATATCACAAAATCTTTTGCTTACAGAAATGTGTAAAATGCTGAGCATAAAGATATATTTTTATATATTTAAGCCAATGTGGAACTAAAGTGATAGTTCTATTCCATCAGTTGGTTTGGAGTTAAATAAACATTGGATAAAAATTCTGACTTCATTGTCACAAAAGTATAAATATGAAAAAGTGGGTATATTGAAAAATTCCTGGCCAAGGATTTCCCTATTCAGTCTTGAAAATGAGTTCATTAGCTCACCTCTTAAACAATGGGCTTACTTGGCAAAACACTTAATGGCTAGAGCAAATTCAAAACATTATCTTTGAATTGCCTCTCTCTATTTTTTGGACTCCATTTCTGGGACAAGAGATGAGCTTGGTGTTTAACTGCTATTCAAAATGTAGAGGAATTAATCATGAACTTCATCAGTTAAACACAAAGCATGATACTCAAACTCAAAGTTTTAACTGAAAGTGGTGATAATATTTGCTGTTGAACCAATAATTTGTGATCAAATTAATGATTCCGACAGTCATCTATGTTATAATGAGGCATCTGTATGCTTAAATAACTATTATATGCAAAATTATGTAGTAGACCCGCAGGGAACCTCCCAAAGACCTGCAGCTTGGCCTGGTCTGTTTGGGACTGGGAACTTCGCAGAGACCAGCATCTCAGCCTGTGCTGTTTTGGACTGGGAACTTCATGGAGACTGGCATCTTAGCCTGGCTGTTTGAGACTGATAGGCCTGCTCTTCACCCACAGGGAACATCGCAGAGACCAGCAGCTCGGCCTGGGCTGTTTGGGACTGGTAGGCCTGCCCTGCACCTGCAGGGAACCTCGCAGAGACCAGCATCTTGGCCTGGTCTGGTTGGCACTGGGAACTTCGTGGAGAATGGCAGCTTGGCCCAGGCTGTTTGGGATTGGCAACATTGCATGGACCAGTGGCAGAGGGCCTGAGTTGCCTGGGACTGCCACTGCTGGGCCACCGCCCCTTTCCAGGAACATATAGGAAGCCTGCCACAGGACTAGGCTGACTGGGATCACATCTGCTGGATGTGCCCTTCCATCAGGAACATTGGACTACAGTAGACTACCATGCTGGCTTGATGAGAGGTTCAGGAACCCGTCACCCAAACAGAAGACCTCATGAGGCTTCTGTCAGTATGGCATGGCAGGAGGAATTCAGGAGACTGGATCTCCTTTTCATTGTGGTACCCAGAAATTTGAAAAACATCAGCCACACAGCAGAACCCTGTAACACACACTGCAAAAAGTTGTGTCTGTTGGAATAGATAGACCAGAAATTCACCCAAAAGGTGAAAATGACTAAACAAAAAAGCAAAATGGAATCCCAACCATCTAGTCCACCAGGGGCAAGTGCAGGTGGTAATGAAATAGAGGACCCCAAAATTCATACACCAGAAATCTCTGAAAACATACCAAATGATGTAAAGAAACAAATCCATGAGGCTATGGAGGAAATCAAATTAAAATAATGTCTTATGTAAAGACAAATGTAGCAACCTTAGTAAATGAGCTGCTCAACATAGCTAGAGAAGAAATAGATAAGAAACTGCAGCAGCATGGGAAATTGATTGAAACTTTGAATGAACAATGCAGAAGACAAGCAGAATCTATGAAACAAATTGAAAGAGATATGCAAGAAACAAATAATTGCATTGAAAGCCTGAAAAGCCATTTAAATAAAGCTGAGGATAGAATTTGGGACCTTGAGGACAGGATTTCAGATAGTGATCTTGAAAGGGTAGAACTTATAAAAACAACAAAGCATCATGAAATGACAATCCAACAGCTACAAGACAATGCCAGGAGAAACAATGTTAGAGTAATAGGCATTAGTGAGGAGGTAGGAGACAATGCAAAGGATATAGCTAAGCTGTTCACAGAAATAATGGCAGAAAATTTCTCAAACATGGGGGAACAATCAGATATACAAATAAGTGAGGCATATAGAACACCACACAGTCATAACCAACATAAACCTATACCCAGACATATAAGTATTAAGATCTCAGAAATACAGCATAAAAACAGAATACTAAAAGCTGTTAGAGAAAAGACATAACTCATCTATCAAGGAAAGCCTATTAGAATGATAGCAGACTTCTCAGCAAAACCTTCAGGTTAAGATGAGCTTGGAGTGAAGTATTTCAAGCCCTAAAAGAAAACAACTTTCAACCCAGACTGACATACCCAGCAAAACTGTCTTTCAAATTTAATGGAGAAACAAGATACTTCCATGACAAAGAACAACTAAAGAAATTCATATCTCCCAAACCAACCTTAGAAAGAGTGCTTAAAGACATTGTAGGTAGAGATAAAAGTGACCACAATCTCCAGAACAACAACAGAAAGAAATCACCAGGCTGGACAAGAAAGTAAACAAAGGAGAAAGGCAGGAAACTAACAACAGTAACACAACATGGTAAAGTCAAGGCAATACATATCAGTGATATCTATAAATGTAAATGGGCTCAATTCACATATCAAAAGAAACAGGTTGACAGAATGGATCAAGAAACAGGACCCCACAATAAGCTGTATACAAAAAACCCATTTGGCTCGAAAAGAAACTCATAGATTAAAATTCAAAGGATGTAAAATGGTATTCCATGCAGCAGGAACCCAGAAAAAAGCAGGGGTAATAACTATTCTATTTGCAGACAATGTGAACTTCAAACCTAAAATGACTAAAAGAGACAAAGAAGGTCACTACATACCTGTAAGTGGAAAAATTCAAGAGGAAGAATTAACAATTATAAATATATATGCACCAAACAAAGGAGAACCCAACTATATAAGACAGATACAAAAGACATGAAAAACCAAATACACAAGAACACAATTATTACAGGTGCCCTTCACAGCCCACTGTCACAAAGAGATAGATCAACTAGACAAAAAATCAGCAAAGAAAGAGTAGAACTGAAACATACCTGTGAACAATTGGACATAGTAGTTGTTTACAGAGTGTTCCACCCAACCACATCACAATACACATTCTTCTCAGCTGACCACTGGACATTCTCCAAAATAGATCATATATTATCCCATAAAACATTCTTAAGTAAATGCAAAGATATTGAGATTGTCCCATGCATACTATCTGACCATAGCACACTGAAATTGGAAATTAATGGCAAAAGAAATTGCAAAACTGGCATAAATGCATGGAAATTAATTAACAACCTTTTGAACAACCAGTGGGATACAGAGGAAATTAAAGAAGAAATAAAGCAATACATACAATGCAATGAAAATAGAGAAACAACCTATTGTACTGTGTGGGATGCAATGAAGGCGGTCTTAAGAGGGAAATATATAGCAATAAACTGTCATATCAAGAAAACAGAATGAGCACAAATAAACAATCTAATGCTTCATCTCAAGCTTCTACAAAAAGAAGAGCAAGTTAAATCTAAAGCTCATAGAAGAGAGACATTGTAAAGATTAGAGCAGAAATCAATGCAATTGAAACTAAAAAACATTACAAAGAATTAATGAATCAAAAAGCTGGTTTTTTGAGAGAATAAACAAAATTGACACACTTCTAGCTAACCTTATAAAGAAAAAGAAAGAAAAAAGCCAAATTCACCCAATAAGGTCTGAAAAGGGAGTAATTACTACAGATCCCATGGAAATTCAATAGATCTTAAACACCTACTTTGAAAATCTTTACTCACATAGAGAGGAAAACACAGAGGAAATGGACAGATTTCTAGAAACATATGAATTACCAAAGCTCAACCAAGAAGATATAACAATTTTGAATAACCCAGTATCAGCTATTGAAATTGAAAATGTAATAAAAAACTTACCAGCAAAGTAAAGCCCACGTCCTGATGGATTCAAAGCTGAATTTTATAAGACATTTAGAGAAGACTTGATGCCAATACTCCTTAAACTCTTCAATGAAATTGAAAAGAAAGCAATCCTCCCTAAATCATTCCTGGAGGCAAGTATTACTCTGATACCAAAGCCAGACAAAGACCCAACCAAAAAGGAGAACTATAGGCCAATCTCACTAATGAACATAGATGCAAAGATTCTCAATAAAATACTAGCAAATAGAATGCAGCAAATCATCAAGAAGATTATACAAGCATGACCAAGTGGGGTTCATTCCAGGAATGCAGGGATCTATATCACATAAACAGAGCCAAAAATAAAAACCACATGATCATCTCAATAGATGCAGAAAAAGCTTTTGATAAGGTCCAACACTTGTTCATGATAAAAACCCTTCAGAAATTCGGAATACACGGTGTCTACCTCAACCTTATAAAGGTCATCTATGACAAAACAACAGCCAATATTATACTAAATGGACAAAAAGTAAAAGTTTTCAATTTAAAATCAGGAAAAAGACAAGGATGTCCACTATTAATACTCCTTTACAATATAGTTCTGGAAACACTAGCCAGGGCAATCAGACAAGAGAAGAAATAAAAGGAATAAAGATAGGAAAGGAAGAAGTTAAATAATCACTATTTGCAGATGACATGATACTCTATATAGAAGACCCAAAAAAATTCCATTAAAAGACTACTAGACGTAATAAACAAATTGAACAGGGTAGCTGGATACAAAGTCAATGCTCAAAAATCAATAGCATTCCTGTACACAAACAAGAACCTCACCGAGAGGGAAATTATGGAAATATCGCCCTTCACAATAACACCTGAAAAAATGAAGTACTTAGGAATCAACCTAACTAAAAATGTAAAAGACCTATGTACTGAAAATTATACTACACTAAAAAAGGAGATTGAAGAAGATATTAGAAAATGGAAAGATGTTCAATGCTCTTGGCTAGGAAGAACCAACTTTGTGAAAATGGCCATACTCCCAAAACTGCTATACAGATTTAATGCAATCCCAATCAAAATACCATTGACATACCACACAGATCTAGAGAAAACACTCCTAAAATTCATTTGGAACCAGAAGAAACCTAGAATAGCAAAGGCAATTCTGGGCAATAAAGCCAAGCAGGAGGCATCTTAATTCCTGACTTGAAATTGTACTACAAAGCCACAGTGATAAAAACAACATGGTACTGGCAAAGAAATAGACCTGAGGATCAATGGAACAGATTAGAAGATACAAATATAGGTACAAAGACACTCAGCCACCTGATATTTGACAAAGGGCCTAAACATATTCACTGGAGGAAGGATAGCCTGTTTAATAAATGGTGTTGGAAAAATTGGCTCCCCACATGCAGAAGACTGAAACTAGGTCCATGTCTATCACCATGCACAAAACTAAAGTCTAAATGGATCAAAGACCTAAACATTAAAACAGAAACACTAAATCTACTAGAAGATAAGGTAGTTATAAATATTAGAGACATAGGTGTAGGCAGAGAATTCTTCAACAAAACACAAATTGCACGGGAAACACTTCAGAGAATCAACAACTGGGATCTCATACAATTGAAAAGTTTCTGCAATTCAAAAGAAGTAACCATCAGAAATAAAAGAAAACCCATAGAATGGGAATGAAGTTTAACCAGTAACCCCTCAGACCAAGGACTTATATCCAGAACATATAAAGAATTGAAAAACATCAAGCCCCCCAAATTCAAAGACCCTCTCCAAAAATGGGCAGATGACATGAACACACAGTTCTTAGATGAAGATATACAAATGGCAAACAAATACATGAAGAAATGTTCACCATCACTGGTCATTTGAGAAATGCAAATTAAAACAACATTGAGATATCATCTCACACCAGAAAGAATAGCTGCCATCAAGAAATCAACTGATAACAAATGTTGGCGAGGCTGTGAGGAAAAAGGAACACTGCTCCACTGTTGATGGGAGTGTAGACTGGTGCAACTAGTCTGCACTCATGGAAATCAGTATGGAGAATTCTCAGAAGACTAGGAGTGGAAGCTCCATTCAACCCAGCTATTCCCTTCCTGGGTAATTTCCCAGAAAAACTGAAAAGTTCATATCACACTGATATATGTGCACCCATGTTTATAGCAGCACAATTTGTAATAGCTAAATCTTGGAAACAACCAAGATGCCCATCAACTGCAGAGTGGATGAAAAAGATGTGGTATTTTTATACAATGGAATATTACTCAGCTATAAAAAGGATGATCTTGAGGCCTTTATAGGGAAATGGGGACAACTTGAGTCTATCCTCATTAGTGAAATAAATAAGAATCATATTTATAAATATCACATTTTTTCTTTAGTGTAAAAGTAATAAGAACTGTAGGAGTAATAAAACCCAAATTGTGTAATTGCTACTGAAAAAAAAAGAGAGGAAAAAAGTGCTCTAAAGGATATAACTGCATGTGTGTTTAAGTGTGTAATATAGATGCCTGTATTACTGTTTTGTTAGAATGTTGAGCAGAACCATTAACAGGCTCATTGTTTGAATGTGCACTTTTTATGTTTTAACTTTGTAACTTGAACAACTATTTCCAATGATGACAGTATGCAACTTATCAAGTGGTGATTTCTTAGTATTTTTGTTTTTGTTTTTGTTTTTTGTTGCGGTTGTTGTTCTTTTTTTTTCATTTTTTTTCTTTCCCCTTCAGAATTCTGTATTGTTGCTAGCCTCTTACTGTTTTGTTTGGATTTTTTTTCCTTTCTTCTTGTCTTTAAATAAAAAAAAAATTATGTAGTAAAACCTACAAAACTTCCAAGAAAAGTGAAGCTGGAGTTAGGAAGACCAAAAAGCTTTTATTGATGACATAAAGATCAAGAGATAGGGAGCCAATAAAACACTAGCATTTTTAAAAACTTACAGTGTTCAAGAACTACTTCCTTGAGTGATACATGAAATTTATTTGTAAATTTGGGCTTCCAAAGGTTTCTGTGTTTGTGTGTCATCATGTAGTGTTGCAAATAACCAGAAATCATACAGAAAATTGTAATGCCACTTAGGAAAAGCTGTAGTTTATAACCAAGTTGTGAAATAATGTCTCTCAAGCACATTTGAGATAAGTGAATGCTATATGTTCTGCGAGAATTTAGTTTGGCTGCTTTTGTCTCATAGACAGTATTTACATGTAATAAATAAACAAATTAGAGTTTTTGTCAAATAATTTCCTAATATAACAATGGAGTGGGGGCAAATTAAAGTTTTCACAATAAATATTATAGCTAAGCTGACTGTAATTCTCAAACATTTCTAGTAGTATTTTTAACATAAAAATAGCCATACTGATAGAGCAAATTTTAATTTCTATTTTAAGATGTTTAATCTGTATTTCAAATCATGTAATGTAACACTGAGGCATGACGACATACTAGGACTATTTTTTGCAAATTAAAATTTACACTCGTCTTTCAAATTTTTAAAAAATAACTACCAAGTGACTCATTCTAACAACTACCAAGATTTTGCTCTAGACACTAGAATTTTAAAGGCCTGGTTTTTGCATACAATATAATTTATAAAATACCTAGGTTCCTTATAATCCTTTGCATTCCCACTTAACATAGGAGCCCCATCAGTGACACAAACTTGGTTTTGTGTTGAAAAAGTTCAAACATAACAGAAAGTATGAAATGTTTTTGACAAACAACAGTAATTCCTGAATGAATAAACCAATCACGTGATAAGTTGATGGCACTAGTCAACAACGATAATGTGTGCCTAGTTCAGATGGCCAGTACCTTGAGTTACACAACTCAAATGAAAAAGAAGAAAGAGTGCCAAGGAAATCCCTTGGCATAAGCTGCTCGAACTGCTTTACCAAGAGCCCAAAGCAATGCCAAGAGAGATTCTAGAATCAGAAGATACAAAGCAACATTCAGTGGCTTCTACAAAATCTCTTAAATAAATATTTTGGTTAGAAAACACATACTTTTTGCTTAAAGAAATTCTGATATACACAAAGCAGTAAGAACTACTGGACTTACCTTTTGCAGACAGTCTTGAACTGGGTGGTAGAAAGCTCAGTAGAAAAAATGAGATTCTCAAAGTTGCTTATGAGGAATAAATTAGAGAAACATTGGTTCACATTGGAGATCAGATCTTAGGTTGTCCTAATTATAATAATGTTTTTTTTCTGCCACCCTGGAATCACTGAGGACCAACACCAGATGTGAATTTCTGTTTCACTGCACATGTACAGTGTCTAGAGCTTCACATCTTCCCCAAAATATTTTGCTATTCAAGCACATAACATATTACACCTGCATCACATCGCAATTGCAGAGCTAGACTGAGGAAAATTAAAGAAAAAGAATAATACAAAGTTAGTAAGGATGACATCCAAACTCCTTTTATAGTCATCTGCCCTTTCTCAACTCCCAGTTGAGGGTGAGGTTTGAGGTAATTTTCAATTAAAGACATAACTCAGGAGAGGGGTAGAAACTTAAGCAGGTTAAGACCATTACTGTCTAATACTGGAGTTCAGGTTTCAGTGCAGAATTGAGAAATGCATGGTCTTTGACTTACAGGGCCGTATACCCCTCACTCCTTCACTCATTTGTGTTCAAAGATTGTTCTTCTTGCTGCTCCTCAAACACTCAAGTCTTTTTTTGGGGGGGATATCTGGAAGTACAACTCCCTGAATAACATCATAACATCATCATCAAGCATCCTCAGGTCTTCCCTCGAAATATTTCCACCTACCTAAGATTACAGTTATTGTCTTTATCATATTCTATATTTCGTTTCTTTCCAAAGCATTTAATATTACTTAATATTACTTAATATTGTTTCCTGTTTTACACATACACATGCTAAGTGTTTCAGAATGGAATCCATTGCTTCCATCTATAATAAAAAAACCATGAATGATCTATAAGTTACTGATAGTCTACAGGGTACAGTAACAATGCAGAGGAAATACCTGTCTGGGAAAATTGTACAGTGTTTTAACTGCCAAGGCCCACTCCCTACCCCATGGCTTCATTCCAAAAACAAGTTATCTTTCTCTTTACTTAGAGTCTATCAGATAATGATGCTAGTTTTATTTGCATCTTGCAGTGGTGGGAAAGCAGAGGAAATGAATGGAGGAATGGGAGAAATAATACAATTTTGAGTATTTGGTATAAAAAGTCTTACAAATGTGATATCACCTCTCACATACCTAAGGTAGCCTTCTCCACTCCTCTCCCTTATCGCACCCCTATACAATGGAGAGATAAAAGATGCTCTGAAACAGAGAGGGTATCCGACCAAGCTTAAGGGAGTCAGAATTCAAAACTGGGCCTGCTCAACTCCAGATACTTAAAGTGCTGGATGACTATTCTCAAATGCACACTTGTGTGACAATTACCTGGGTCAAGACATACTACCCATAACCCTTACAAAACATACCATTTCCAAGAATATCCCTTATCTTCCCCTTCACAAATCATCATTACTTTTATGTTTTGTCCCTCATTGTTTTTATTTACTGCTTTATCACCTAAGCATGCAACTCTGAACACTATAATTTTAGTTTTGCTGTCTTGGGAACTTTTCTTATGTGAAATGATAATGTCTCCTCTTTTGCTCCATGTTTCACTTCTTAAACAGCTATATATTCTAGAGATGTCTAAATTCATTCACTTACACTGCCATGTGTACTTTCTTTGTGTAAATTTACTAAAGTATATGAATCTTTCTACTAGGTATTTGCATTACTCATACAGAGACATTACAGTGCATGTGAAAAGAAGCATGTGTCATGGTAGTGATATTTGTGTGCATCTGTCTACTGCAGATCTAGCGGCAGATACCAGGGTTTTCCTTCTCTGCGTCTTTTAGGATACAGCACAATGACTTCCAAAGCAGTGACACCATGTACATGCCCACCTATCCTACACAAGCACCCTGATATATCTACACCTCTATCCACACTTGCAATTCCCTGCCTTCTTAAACTTGTTGTGATTTCAGTATCTAAATTATTGAATCAACCATTCTTCCATCTGTAAAAAAACTATTTAATTTTCTTTTTTTGTTGTGTCCTATTGATTACGTTTGTCTAGGGAACAATAATTTACAACTGTCCAGAAATTAATTTCAGTGTACTCATTTATATTTTTATTTTTACCATTTCATGTGTTCTTGTAAATATTACTTGACTACCTTGATAAATTGAAAGTTAATTATTATACAGAAACTGCATTATTTATTTACATTCACATTTATAATATACTGGGGAAATAATTTGGTGCATGGAGTGAGAAAAAGACAAATATCAATTTTTCCTTGCATTTATAATAGCTGTTCCAAGCGTATTTGTTAAAATATGCCTTAACTATTGTTCTCAAGTGCCATAAATCAGCTGTCTAAATATATCTAACATAGTACTTAGTCTTTTCTGTAATTACTATCATTTATTTCCTATTCTTGCATAGAAATCATTCTATCTCCATTGTAATTTCTGTTAAGCACTCTTACTTGGGAGAACAAATCTTTCCACAATTTTCTCCAAAACTTATATTTTGGTGATTAACTTTTTTTCTTACAAATCTCAGGAAAACCTTGCTAAATCCTATGAAAGTATTTTAAGATTTTAATGGAAACCTTGCTAAGACAATTAATAAGTTTAGGAAAACACACTGTGTTTGTCCTACTTTGCCTCCAATTTATAACATTTTAATCTATTTAGATATTCCTCAATGTCTTTCATAATTATTTTACAGATTTTTGAATATAGATCATAATTTTTGTAGCATATTTTTCTGTATCTTTTTTTCCCTTCTTGAGACAGAGTTTCTCTAGGTAGTCAGATTGACCTGGACTCACTATGTAGAACAGGTTGATCTTGAATTGGTAGAGATCTTCCTGCCACAACCTCTAAATACTTGAAATATAGGTGTTTGAAATATAAATGTGCTACAATTGAAAATAGAAATATACTTGATTTTTATATATTGATATTGTATCCAATAACCTTGCAAAATTCATTTATTAAGTCTTTTGATTGTACTGAAGACTTTTTCTGATCTTACAGCACATAATTCCATGTGTTGGGAAAGAAGTCATTTTTTCGTCACAGAAGTTTTACATATATTGTGTGTTTTTGTTCTGCTTCTTTGCTTCCTAGAATTTCTAGTACACATTTGGATGGAAATTATGATGATGGTCATGCTTTCCTTATAATTAGTCTCAGAAGTAAAGTTTTTTATATTTTACATCAAAGAAAACCACTATTCAGTTTTCAATTAAGAAAACTCACTTCTAATTTCAGTTTGCTGAAATAATTTTTTAACACAAGAGCTTCTTGTGGAATTTTTAAGATAAAACACATCTAAGGCCTATTATAAATCTACGCACATCACATTGGTATGTGACAAAAATGACTGTTAAATGTTAAGCCGATTCTGTATTCCAAGAACAAATTCAACTGGGCCATGGCATAATTTACAGAGACACAGAAAAGATTTTTCTGCTATACTTGAAGGAAGACAAGTCTGTAATTTTCCTTTCCTTTAAGGTCCTTCCAGATTGTATTGTTAGCATTAGAGTGGTTTCATAAAATCACTTAGAAATTTCCTCCTTTTCTATTCCATGAATGATTTTCCATAAATCTTTCTCAAAACATTTTTTAATTTCACTGCATGATTTGTTTTCACTATTATTGTTTGTTTGCTTTTTAACAGTACTGTTTTGAGTATTGGAAAAATAAAAATGCCAACACATTCAAGAGATTGTTAGATATTGGCTCTGGTTCTAAAGCCATCTAAGTGCTAAGTTGTACAGTCATCAGGTGACAAATGGACTTTGGTCCAAATCCTTCTGATAACAGGCTCAGTGCAGCTGAAGTCCCAGCCAACAATCTCCAGCTGTCAAAATCCTACATTGGCTTCCTGACCCAACCAATCATGGTTATTCTTTTACAAAGAGACAAGCGGAAGTAACACGTAATTATTCAGTCTACCAATATTGTGACTGGAAAGCATTACTACATCCTGAAGAAATTAGAACTGCTATCAAAATCGTGAACTCCTCATGATGAATTTATTCATTATATATCAAAATCATGTTCAAAAAAGAAAAATCAGTGCTATGTCATTCTATTATATACACATTTAATTTTCCCAAATACCCTGTATAGAAAGTAGATGAACCTTGGAGGCTGGTGGTTGTCATATACTTAGTGACAGGAGAAGTCACAGTTTCTAAACAAGATGTTTTACTGAAAAGGTAAACCCAGTTCTTGGCACTTTCTCTGCTGGTATTGATCTAGTCAATGAGCTTTCCATTGGTTAATTTTAAAATGCCATCAAAAGGGTTTTTTTTTACTTGATAAGAATATTAAAATTTTTGACAAATGGTCAATTTTCTTGTTCTCTTTATTGTTTCTGTAGGCATCTGGTTAAGTACTCTTTCTATGAAATATTTTATAAGTACATTATGACAAATCATCATACTGATTAGATCCAAAGAAGAGGAAACAGAAAGAAACTTAGATGTCTTAGTAAGATACCTGGAATCTCCAAAACAGAGATAAACCATATGATGAGTCTGTGGCCCCTATCTCATTGAATACTTTAGGGGTCCAGTGATGTGGAAGATGTTGGCATTTTTCTCTTTATATAAAAGTAAATTCACTATGCAATGTACTGTGTTCCATTAAATTAAAAAATGTCACAGTCTTGGATCTTTGGATTTGTAGGATCACACATAAGGCTTTTGAATTTGTCACTTGAGCTTATTTTCTGTTGGTCTTAACAGTGACATTTCTTAAAATGTGTTACAAAAGAAAAACAAAATAATCTGCATCAGGTCCAGCTGCTGAACTCTAAGCAGCTCTTGCAATTATGACTTCACAGACTCAGTGAAACACAGGTCATCTCTTTAAGATGAGTCTTTTGATATACCCTAGTCAAATGATCATTACAGTGGGACACAAAGCCACACTTTCTGTTTGAAAACAACTATTTTTTATTAAAATAAGTTCTGATGTATCATTATATCTTGTAGAGATTGAAATTATGATCATGGGATGCTAGTGACTTTGGGATTGGTTGTGCCATTCATTAACTGAATGTCTTGTGGCCTGAAAAGTCCAAACAGGGTCAACAGTAATTCTTTTTCAACTGGTATATAAGAGATTGCATTTAAGTCTACCTACTAGTTACAGTTAAGTTCCAAGAGTATATGAGCAGTTGGTTCACAACCTTAGCAACTTCTATCTTGTTATATTGTTTCTGTACCTTCAATTTACATTAATGATATTGTCACCAACTGATAAGAAAACCCAACCAAACATTAATCAATAAAACCTCTTGCATATACTTTATAAATTATCCTGATTTATCTGCTAGTATCCACAAAAAAAGACTTCTTTGGTTTCTAGACTCCAATCAGAAGTGTTCTTGACAGACTAAGATGGTAGGAAAGGCTCTTATTGGACAGATCTTGACCAACATTATCTTCAATTGCTGGGTTAACAAATTCCCATTTTTTCTTGAATAGTGGACTTGGAAGTAAGTGTTCAGAATCCTACAACGATGAGATCTAAAGAGGCTGCATAGATAGCTTATTGAAGTGACTGTTAGAAATTAAAAATGTTTAGGTCTAATGTCACTTTTCTACCAATTTAGAAAGCTGTAGATCAACAGTTATATAAGGTGGCATATTGTGAGTGACAATCAACTCTACTTGGTCATCTTTGTGCCAACTTATCTGGAACCTATGGCAAGTGGCTTTAGTGACAGTTTTGCTACACATAGATTTAATGGCATGGGCTTCTACTTCCTGATTCAGCTTGATTGTATAGGAGTCGACTGCCAACCTGCCAATAACTAAGACTAATGGTTTCATGAATGTGATCAAAATTAAACTGAAATAATAATTGTAGTAGCCACAGATGAGATATTAATTGATGATTATTTAATGATATTTCTATTATTGTACTTAAACTTACCCAAATGATTAGAATAAATTAAAAATTAGAATAGATTAAAATGTAGTTTTCAGTAAGGAATCATGGAACACTTTAAGGGTGAAAAGCAGTCTGAAGAAGTTTTTTTTTTCAAAATTGCCTGAAATACTTATGGAATGGCCCACAAGTGGTGACCAACTATCAAAATGCTGAAGCAATTCAACAAAAATTTTAGAATCTTCTTTTAATTTTATGAGCATACTAGAAATATTAGTAAGTTAAGAAAGAAATCAGAAGAACTCACCTCCCTAAGAGCTCAAGATCTATGAATGGGACTGTTTCTAAAGCACACTCCCTCTTTTTTGCCTGTCTACCAATCATGGACCTGTAAACAAAAGTTGGTTGTTCTTTTCTAAGTCTATGCAGTGAAAAATATATCTATATGAGCTTCAGTATTTACAAGAATCTGAGATATCCTGGGGCCTTGTTATAAATCTCCAATTATCAATTTTCAAGTTTTTCTGTATCTCTAGTTGTTGTCAATAAAGTTGTCTATTTTATAGCCTTGCTAGTATTCACTTCATTAGCCTATAACATATATTAAAGACAATAAAAACTGTATTTTAAAAATTTTACTTCATTAATAAATACAGATTTTTATGGTTTTAACAAATATAATAAACTAGGTTTTTTTCTTTTGTCTTTTGGAGCCAGTGTTTCACTATGCAGTTTGGGCTGGACTTGAACTTACTTTGTAGCCCAGGCTGGCCTCGAACTCACAGTGATCCTCCTTACTTTTCCTCCTGAGTTCTGGGATTATAGGCATGCACCAACACACCAGGCCAATTTAATGAACTTTAACTATACTGCACACATGATTTGATATTTCATTGATCTTCTAGAATTTTAAGTTAGGAAAACTGTGACTCTATGAGAAAAGGCCACTATTCTTTCGCTATCCAATACTACCTTCATTTTTGTGAGGGTCTTCACTTCACAAAAAGTGAAAAAAGTCTTATTTTTCAGATTTGTAGAAGAAAAATTCTGAACCTCAGAAAAGTACATCAATTTTATGTGGATCATAAAGTATGGATACAATATGGTAGCATGGGACATGTATTAGTTGTGTTGATCATTCCATCTCCAGAACCTTAAATAATGCTTGTGACAGAGTGGGATTTTTTATGTTTCAAATAAATAAATTTCTGGGAAAATAAAAGATTGGAGTCTAAACAGAAACATACCTGACACCCTTATACTTTGAACCATTCTCTGAAAAATATAAATGTAGTCAGTATGAAAGTTTACTCTTAGAGGAAATCTCAGTTTGTTTCAAATTTAAATGCTTTAATGGCCAAGACTCTTACTTCTACTAATACACATCAATAATGGAAAGTCTAGATCAATGGTTTATCAGGGTCTCTTACCCACTGGAGCTCACCATTTTCCTCATCAGTGATGTGAAACTGCTCTTAATTTTATATTCTCAGTGATGACTGCACCCTCACAGAAAGCCTAAATAATAATAATCTGATTTCTGTTCTCCAGTGGCTAAGACGTCATGAAACCATCTCATGCTTTTTGAATTCAGGTCATTACATAATTTTCATGTTTGTAAGTGTGGGTTCCTGACTTGGAATTTTTAAATTAGTTGACTGGTGTAATTGAAGATAAAGTTTGGAAATCTCTCACCACTGTTCATGTAGATACACTTCCACTGGGACATTACTTGCATTTAATTGTGTTTTGTCTCTGGCTGTTTTTGTGTTACAATATCGAGTGAGGGAGTCAGGACAGAGGCTGTATGGCCATAAAAACTGAAATATGTGCTAGTTAACCCTTTACATGAAATGCTTTCCAGATTTTGATTTAAACTCTGTAGTTTCTTGTGGAAGTATCAGCAAGGAAGCTGGGTGAGGATTGTGGAACATCTCTGAGTAAGACATCGCCTTAGAGAGGGTTCATGGGTATGGAAAATAGACCCCATTTCCATCTTTTTAGTATGCAAATTGGGTACACAAAGTGAAAAAGCAGGATCTTAATATGGAAAAGATTATTTTAACTCTATTAGAGGATAATGAATGCTCAAATTAGAATTTTAACTTTATTATTCTCTGATGTTGTCCTATGAGTTTTTACAATCCAAGCTATGCCTCAGTAAAGAGATGGAGCTGGCAACAGATAAAAGGGCAATCTAACTGTGTGAAGGCTATTAAATTCTTTTAATCTTCTTTTTGTTTAAAAGTAAGTAGCATCTATCAACATTGCACTATGCAATAGGTTGTATGATACATAAAGTGCAAGCTTATTTAATCTTTATAACAACATAAATATGGCCGGTGCTATAATTATTTATTTTTAAAGATAAGACAATCTTATTGGGATCCTCTAAATTTTTTTGTACCTCTTTGATATCAGGCAGTTAAACTTATTCAAAGGCTTAGTGGTCACAGTGACACAATTGTAAACAGATCTATTTGATGGATAGGGAAACGCAGTAATCGACAATGAACTCTCAAGCATTAAATGTGGTCCCACTCATATCTTTGAACTCAACTGCCCCAGGCATTTCATTCAATTTAGGGAAAGAAAGTTGCCCATTTTGAAAACATGCCATCTTGTACCTCTGCAGAACCAATCTTGTCTAAGCCAGACTGCATTTGTGCTTCAAATCTAGCATCAGAGTCCTCATTTATAGTAGCCTGTGGTACTTGCAGTGATATTTTTTCCCCTAAAGAATCAAAACTTTTGCCTCTGTACTTTTCACTTAAAATTTTATTCTTGTACCTGTGCTCAAAATAGTGTCTTCTAGTTATACATTAGTCAATGTATCAGTCCAGAAATCGTCTCACATTTATGTAAGAGGACTGAACTAAGAATACTGTTTATAAGGATCATGTTTGCATGGTCAAATTTATGGCTGACTTTTGTTCATATACTCCTTTATTTTACCTCTCTCTTGCTTTTATATTATCTGATTCTTTGTTGGTTTTTCATCCAAGAAACTGAATGATACACCACAGAGCCTCAGTGAGCCCTTTCCTAACTATGTGTCTGTCAACCTTCTGTCAACATTTGCAGTCATAGTCACAACCCAGAGTATCCTGCTTGTTTGTTTTGTCTTCTATATCACCAAATAACCTTCCAGAGACATCAGGGTCTGGCCCTCTTGAATCTCTATGGATATAGCTCAGTGAGGTTGATCATCTCCTTTGAGCCCACTGTGGTGACACTATCTACTCATGATGTCCTTTCTTCCTGGCTCCTGAGATTTTCCACCTCAGCAATCCCACCGGGGAAGGGCATATTGCAGAACCTATCCAGGATCCTTATACAGAGGAGAGGATTTCTACAGATATTCTCAAAAAGTGATTAGCATGTATAACAACATAGAAAATTTTATATCTTGATGTAGGAAAACAAGAAAAATAGAGATTCTATGATGATAATAATCACAGGATTATGGGCATATATACAAATTGATTTGAGCTGATGCATGAAGGTTGATGGATATTTTATGTAATAGTAAGCAAATACTTATTAGTCAATTGTTCTAGTCCCTAGTGTAAAAATGTTCAAAGAAATAAGTCCTGTGTTCATGGAGATTATAGTGTTTCAGGCCACGCTAGGTGTCACATGCTCATATTTTTAAGCAATGTCATACTATTTCATTAAAATCCTTAGAGATGTTATCCCTTACAAAGAAGATATAAGCAAAACTTTGAGCCCTTTAGCAAGTAGAACTTAAATTGGAATAGTCAGTCACAAACAACCCTCTTGCCCTTAAGTCAGAAGGGTCCAGTTTTTTTTTGTTGTTGTTGTTCACCAGTCTTGGGAGCAATGAAAACTTTCCATGGGGTATTAGAGTGGAAAGGCCACTTTTATAAATATATTGATAAAACGCAAGCTGTAAATGATTTATAAAGAGTATAAACAAAGACTAACACCCAGTCTGTAAGGCCTAAGCAAACACAAGCATCGCAGAGTGGTGGTTTTCTGGTGAGTGGAGATTAGAATGTACCTGGAGAGGTCCAGAGAGAATTCTTTTGCCTACTTTAATGTTAGACTTTTCTTAGTTTGAATGGCAAGTGAATTTCCTGTTTTCAGGTCCAATTCCATCATTTATTAATCCAGAAAGTTATTCTATTTTTCTGTATCTCAATTTTCAACTTTTTCTAACAAGAAACAACACATTTCCTACAGGGCCTGTTTGCACATTGAATGGGGCAGCTCCCGGGGCTTGGAAAAGTATGACAATATATGGTAAGTCCCTGGTACATACTGACACACTTTTTCATAATAATCTATTTTCTTTGAGAATATGTAGCAATATATGTATTATTATCATTTTAGATATAGGTTTAATAAGATTTGAACATATCATCACTGTCATTAGAAGTCATATTACTAACAGATGTATTTTAATGTTTCTGTTCTATTTTTTAATTGATATGTAATAATTATATATATATATATATGGTACATCATCAGAATTCAGTACATATATAAAATGTGAAATGATCAAATTAAGATAATTACCATTTCCATCTCGTCATCATTTCTTTGTTTTTGGAGCTTTCATACTTTCATGTTTCCTTCTTTTATTTTTCTTTCATTTATTTATTTATTTATTTATTTAATTATTTTTTGATACTGGGGATCGAACTCAAGACCTTGTGCTTTCCAGGCAGGCATTTGTGCCACTGAACTAAATCCTTGGCCCTCCTTTCTTTTATTTCATCATAACATATAGATTATTTAGTGACCAGTGTTAGAAAGGAATGTTTTCTTCCTCAATGTACCAACTTACTGTTTTGAAGAATTTTCTGTAAACTATCCTCAATTGCGACTCATCACAAACCTGTATGGAGAAATGGGGGAGTTGCTTAAGTGGTCCGTGGGTCACACTCACTCACAAGTCTCCATGTATTGCCTGGGTGGACTAAGATGTATTAAATGTCTCTTTTGGGAGTATTTTGTTTCACTCTCCTTGTCTTCCGGCACTGAATAGTGAGAAGTGTTCTGGATTGCATGTGACTCTGTGAGTTCCAGCATTCCTTGGCTGGAAGGAGTGCTCTAAATCTAATCAGACTGTAGCTGCATTAGGTGAAGAGTAAACCATCTCGTCTTGGCCCTTGCAGCATGCTGACTACATCAGGCTGTCTACATCAGTAAGAAATGGGGTTACTGATTCTCTGATTACTAAATATTCCCTAAATGTTACTTCACGCTTGATTCAGTGTTTGTGCAGTGATAAGGCATTTTACTTGCCATACTCCATTAAACACCTAATAGGCCATATCCTTAAATATAAAAACCATGATTTGATGGCCAAAAATGACACACACAGGGAAGTAACACATGGTGATAACAGCATCACTCTCAAGGTGATTTGAAGAAGCTCTATTTGCGTCTGCATTGCTGTTTATGGCAGGATAATTTGCAAATATTTTAAATAAGTCAGCATAGATTTTAATATTTTCTAAAGCCAAACTTAAAGAAATGTGTCTGTCATTGGAGAAATAATGATTCTGATTGCAGAAGTAATGAGTATCTATTTAGAATTAATTAACTGAAATTTCCCTTTCATTGGCTCCATGTGGGCACAATTAGATTATGACTCTGGAAATAAAGACACATTTCTTGCCTTGGTATTTTATTAATTTCTAGATACAGTCAGAATCCTATCATAAAATTGTGAAGGAAGCCTCTTTTCTGACCTACCTTTGGGACTGAGAAATGCAGACACTGGACTTTTCAATGCCAGGAGGGACATGAACATCATTCTGTATTTAACTGGCACTCATGTTTTCTGGTGTAGAAATCCAATAAACCTTCTCTTTAAAGAGGAGTTATTTACAGCACATTTTTCCTCAAGGGGACACATTTACTTGTTCTGTGTCAATAATTCTGTGAAGGAAGTGCGATGATTATATCTGGAAAAAAAAAGTGGCAGAAAATGGATTAAATCAGATTGTGAGCTCAGGTTTCCTGTCAGAGTCTATTGTGTGAGACTGAACTTTACTCTGAAAATGACCATTCATGGAAATCAGTGTCCCCCCATGCTTTATGTATTATAAATCAAACAAAAGAATAATGTATATGAGAAAGATATGTATAATGCAAAATCTATCTGCAAACGTAATAATCATTATTACTTATATTAGAGTAGATGAAGTTTATTCCAAAAAGAAGAGAATAGATTAAACTATGTTCATTAAACTGACATATATTTATATAGCTACTAACATAAATGGACATAGTCACAAAGATATATATATAATATATATATTATATATATTATATATAATTACATATTGTATAATATATTATATATTTGTATATATTGTATATATTTGTATACAATTTGTATATATTTATAATATATATAATATATAATATTATACAATTAATGTTTCATTCTGTCATTTTCCTCACACACAGTTATTTCAGGTTGAGTAGTCTATCAGTTCAAAAGACACTCTTGCAGTGGGGATTTGATTATCATGTAAGTCCCAAAGAATTTAAAAGTAATCCGATCTTTCCCCAGTCCTTTTGGTAATGTGTGCTTTTGATGCTCATTTAAAGCACATTATCACATTCCCAGAAGAAGGCAGAGTGGACAGAGAATGTCTGTTTCATACGTGGTTTTCTTCCGTGGGACAGGGTATGTATGCAGAATGAGGCATAGAGAAGTTGCGCTCTACCTGGTCGAAATGTTCCCCAGGTAGGAAGGTCAGATGGATAGCACAGGGCCTCCTGTTTTGAACTCTCTTCTGCCATCACAGTTACCTCAAATGCATAGTCATATAAAAGCGAACCTTCAGCGGGAGTCTTTCTCAATAAGTCGAGCTCTGTGTCTGCAGAGAAACCTCCACTCTTCCCCTCTGTTCTCTGAGAGCTCTCAGATCCACATTTGGCCTTTGCATCCTTTCTCAGTTCCAAGATCCTTTGATCATGACCTTTTATCTCAAATAATATAAAGATTAACAATTGATCAAGGAAATCATGGGCTACTATTATTTCCAAGAGACTGTGTTTAACAGATAACAAAATGGTTTCTAATATTAGTTAATCCTGGACCAAATATGTGTCACACTGACCTGGATTCTTAAAAACTGAATACAGAATAGTGCATTTCCAAATAATGCCACTCTTAAATCTAATTCCACAGCTGTACACCCTACACTAAAAGTTGGTCTGAATGCTAAAGCTCATAGCAGTTTCAACATGAAATTATTCTTGTATTTGTTTATTAAATCATACATATATTTATTAATACCTAAATGTAATCCAGTATACATTAAGAGTCAGAAATTAAGACATTTAAGGGACACAGTTTACCTAAAAACTTACTGTATATTTATTGTTAGTATCATTTTTTCACTCTCAAGAGCATTCTTACCTAGGCCACATACACGGGTAGTGTATCATTGGTAACGTAAGACATGAGATGTCTTTTATATTGTCTTATAATTTTTTATATAGAACATCTTTGGAAAGTATTGACTACAAGCTTTGGAATCCTCATAGGTCTTTGGATTTCAGGAGGAATTTCAGATTCACTCTAATGTACTTAATTAGAGTTAAAATTGCTATTTTTACTTAATTTTATTTTGAAAGATGTAAGATTTGTACATACTTATGAGGTACAATGGGATATTTTGATTCATATATATGTTAGATAATGATCAATTCAGGGTTACTAACATAAATATCACCTAAAACTTACTGATATCATTAAGAATTAATTAGATTCCTTAAAGTGGTTGCTTTTATTAATAGGGTATTTCCTTCTCTAGGTCAGTCTCTTCAACTTGCTAGTAGTTTTGACTCTGTTTTTTGCCTGGAACTGAGTTCACGGTGTCTTTTTTTTTATTCTTTCCATATTGATTCTAAATTTATTCCATCTAGAAAGAATGATGCATAGCACAGGGAACTGACTGTGTACCAGGCACAATGCAGATGTCACACATATAGGAACTCCAAAAATATTCATAACGGAAATGTGACCCTTGACAAGTATCCTCTTCAAATGGGAATCAAGGACTGAGGGCACAGCTCAGCGTTAACTTGCCAGCCTCGTCTGTGTGAGCCCCAAGGTTTGATTCCCACTACTGCAAAACCAAAAACAAATGAACAAATGAAAAACTGGGAAACTAGGCACAGAAAAAAAATGAGGCGTAAATAAGGGAAAGAGATGACACTCATATTTACTCAAGTGGGGACTATAGTCCATGACGTAAAAGTGTCCTAGTTTGATTAATTTTGAAATTCATCCTCCAACATGTCCTCAGCAAATCTGAAGCCAAGCATGTGGATGCTGTGTCGAGATTCCCATCCTCAGTTAAGCCTCTTCTGTTGCTCTCAAACTTCCTCAAGTCTTTCCCTCATTGCTGCATCCTACCCAAGCCTACCCAGCTGCCATGGGAACGCTGCCACCCGACTTCCTACATCTTTCCATCAGGCTGTCAGCCATCCTGTAGCCTGTAACAAGTGAGGAGTAGGCTGGATGATGAGCCCCTGACTAATTTTAGCTCCAGCATGAGCTTCTGGAAACCATTGATCATGATAGTCAACATTTCCATACTTTAGTCTCTAGTGGATTTTTAGAATTTCTCATTTTGGTGGAAAATATTCTGGTAACATTTCCAACGACACTTCCTGTGTGTCTTATGCACACACTTCCTAACTTTAAAGCTCAGGATTTTCAACCAGGCATAGCGAGTTGGTGTCAATGATGAACTGTAGATTGCTAACCTTCATTCTGCAATCCCTAGGGTTAATAGAGGATTCCGTTTAGTTTAAGTCATCTTCTCTTTGAAGTCCTAGGTTTAAGAATTTAGAGGTGGGAGAGACAAGAAGTCTAAAACTATTGGCTCGGAATTCTGAATCTTTTCTACCATTCTGATTCAGAGAAATGGATATTCCAAGAAGGAATAAAGAAAAGTTTATGCTTTAAAAATCTTTCTTATCTTAACTATCAAGACAATTTTGGGGAGTTTCTTTTATGGCTACCTCTCATCTTGCTATTTTATTAGTAACATAAAAAAAAACAATAAAAAGTAAGGATCCCAGGATACTCAAGCTGCTGAAACACCATATACTCCAGGCCATTCTGCCCAACATTCAACTCCAGAAATGAAGCAAGAAAACTTGGATCTTCCTTCAATATTTATGGCTT
Source organism: Dolichotis patagonum (assembly GCA_004027295.1). Lineage (NCBI taxonomy): Eukaryota > Metazoa > Chordata > Mammalia > Rodentia > Caviidae > Dolichotis > Dolichotis patagonum. The sequence goes on from PVJX010006929.1 coordinate 67,047, forward strand.
CTATCTTTTCTGTGATGGTGCTGCACTCTCAAATGCTGTGGGCTTCTGAATGTCAGCATTTTTGTACTTTCTCTTTATGCCCTGCGGTTACCAACATATCTTGATATTTTCAGACTCTGAACCAGAATTCAGAAAATACCATCTTATTCATGAATAAACAGTGACACAGAACGTTGGATACTGAGATAATCCTGGGAAGCTGAGATCACGCCTTTGATAAATTTTGTCAGGGTCATCTGTTCACACATCATGTAACACACAGACCTTGCTTTGGTCTCTTTCTGCCTCATGATCAATTAACTTTTTTTTATGCTGCTGGTCTGTTATACTCTGATAGATGCTACCTTCCCATTTGATTTCCAGCTCTATGAACAAAGAGTCAGATACTTCACTCTATCCACTTAGGGTGAAAGACCTTGCAGAAAATAAATCTGATGCATAAAAGGAAGTATAAAAAAGTTAGTGACCACATAACATTGTAGTCCTGTATCAAAATTTCTTAAGAATGTTTACTGTTGTCTCTTGAGCTCTGCATGGCACGCAGTGCAGACATCAATGTGTCACCTACATGGCTCTTACTACATATTTAGATGGGAAGCAATGTAAAACAATATTTTCAGTAATACTGGCTAGTAATAAAGTGTTCTGTTCTTACATATGTATAGATATATTTTGATGGGTATGTGTGAAAATAGACTGAAAGAATATTAAAAACTATAGACAGTGCATAAATAATAATTGCTTCATTGTCACCATGATACAACTCTTTGCAATCCGAGTGGTACTGAGAATCCAGAAGACTAGGTTTCCCAAGTAAGAGTGGCAGAAAACACATGAGTGGTTGGCTTTGAATTAGGTCACTATGCTCAAGTCACTCCGGAAGGTCAGATCAGTGAAAAATGATGGGCCGTTTCCACCGCACACTGAATGCATAGCTGATGTTTTACGGCTCATTGAGGACTTCTGGTGGCCCCTTACTACAGGTAGTTGGAAATATCAAAATAGCCATTATCATTGTAATGAGATTTCATGTGTAATAGCTTCAAACATGAAGCATAGCTGGATTCTGAGGGAGCCACCCATTCAGCTATATGGTTTCCCACCTCTGAGGTGACTCAAATGCCATGGACTCTGTCATTTCCATGGCCTCACATTGGACTGAGGATAGGTGTGTATGTGATTCTAATCTGGATAGATAGGTTAACCAAACAGATGCCTATCTTTCTCTTCACTACCTGGAGTCCTTCAGCAAGGACACTGGAGAATTTCATTGCAGTGACTGGGATGAAATATCACAGAAACAATACTGGGAGCATGGCCACTTTAATGTTGGGGACACTCTCTGACAGGTACACCGTTAGTTAATTTTGTTGTGTGAAATTTGCAGTGTCAATAACACAAAACTTAATGGTGTAGCCTGCTTTGCATTTAGGCTCTGTGATGTATTTACATGGTACAATTATATCCTAGACCCATGATGAAAGAAAGTCAGATCAGACCAAATGCAGAAGAAAACTTTGTGTTCAAGAGCATAGTTGTAGGAGGCTGGTGCCACTGCTGGAGTCACATGGATGACTACTTTTCAGTAAAAATTTTTATGAGGAGAAGGGATATATGCTAGATGACAATAAAAAGCATAGCAGAGTAAATACATAAACCAATAGCATAGTTTATTATCATTATCAAGTTTTATGCACTGTAAATAATTGTGTGTGCTATAATTTTATATGACTGGCACCACAGTAGGTTTGTTTATGACAGCATCCATACAAACACAAACAGTAACACTAGGGCCGGGATGAGGTAAAGACCATGAAGTCTCACTGCGATAGGAATTTTGCACCATTGTGTGTGATTAGTCATTGTATAGCACACGACTATAAAGTTAAACAACAATGTTAAGAATGGCAATAAGAAAAACAGAAAACATTAATGTGATTTTGAGACCAAGGCACTCTAAGTTTTTCTAATTTATTATTGTTAAGACTTAATATAAAACTATGTTATCACTATCTTCAGTTCATACAGTAAGAAAATGATCACCGTCATTCACACTTAACATGGCATATTTATGTTTTCAATGATGATTTTGGTAAAATTGATTGACACTGATTCATTGTCTTATCTGTCCTAGAACTGAATAAATGAGGATATAAACTAGGGAAGAGAGGTCACAGGCATATCAGTCATCAGTGAGTGAGGCACAGCTAAAGCCCAGCTCTTTTCTAGGCATAGATTTCTCCCTGTTCTTTTAAAAATATTCTTATTTTCCTCATAAAGTATACCTTTTGGGAGTGTGCTTGGGTTGATAATATGGCTCTGTGCATGCTAGGTGGGAAGTTTAACTGAGCTATGCCTAGCCTATATTTTTATTCTGAAGATTTATTGAACAACTGACATATAAAACACTTGCATGCACATTTAATGTGTACATTTTGATGTGCCTGCTCATTTGTACAAGCCCTTATTGTCACCACCATCAATGTCCATCACCTCTCGGAACGTCCTTTTGTTTTTCATTTGCTTGTTTATTTTGTGTGAAGACCACTTTTCACGTGCTCTGTCTTCAAAATAATAGCATATGGCTAGCTACTTTTATATTAAGTATTATTACTCACTATTACTGCCTATTGTCCCAGGAACTCTGCTGCACAGCAGATCTCTGCCATCTTTTCTGGAGAAGGCATTACAATCCTCTCCACTGTGTTGGCTCTTTCTTGTATTCTTCAGCGCTACCCTGGTCTCCAAGGTTGTCTGCTCTGACATGTCACAGTCTAGTGAAAGCTTCAGTCTTCTTCATTCATCGTCTGTTACCTGCCGAGCTAAGTAATAGATTCAGCATTAAGAACTCCCTTCTCTTTCCGTGAAAAACAAAAAAGGTAACATGGCATGCTTGTGCTTTATCTTCCAGGTTTTTGCTGCTTTTCAAAGTCAACAGGAGGTTAGAAACACACACACACACACACACACACACACACACACACCCCTACAGAAGGTCACCAGAGGACCTTCTGAGATTTGTGAGTATCTGCATTTTTTCTCACTGAGCTGGAGCCTTCCTTTTTAGAGGAAATGAGAGACCCCACAAGACTTGCACTTTTCCCACAGCCAGATGAAAGAAAGGGATCACTGATATGTCTATTCCCCACCAAGAGTAGAAGGCACTTTTAATGTTAAAACGCCTATAATTATCATTGCAAAAGCCATCCATCTCAAATCAGTGGAATTTAGTGCAGTTTATTAATCAAATACTACACTTGGAGAGCAATGTGTGAGGGTTACCAAATAAGAGGATGTTGTGACACAACCATTGTAGGAAAGGTGCAAGAGATTTTTAACAAAAGCGCAGTGACAGAACAGCATAGTGAACTCGGTGGTAGTCCTGAAAGGAGCTATGGAAACAAAGTGTGTTTCTCAGTACATGAGAACTTTTCTTCACTGGGATCTGTGACCACTTCTGGGAGCTGCTGCCCAAATCAGTTCCTTCTATGAACCACTCAATGACACACCATAGACCCAAGCACACTCATCTGAGAACTGCATGTTCATCTCAGATGCCAATTTTTGGATTGTGTCTTTGAATTTTGGGGGATTGTTTTCTTTTTAATTTTTTATATGTTCTAGGTAAGAGTCCTTTGTCTGAGGGATGGTTGCCTATGACTTTTTCCCAATTTGTAGATTTTCTTTTCACTCTGTTGGTGATTTCTTTTGACATTCAAATCTTTTTAATAAGCCAAGATCCTGGTTGTTGATTCTGTAAAGTATTTCCAGCACATTTTGGCTTTTGTTTATGAGCTCTATGCCTATCCCTATGTCTTCAAGATTTCTACCTATTTTTTCTTTCAGCAGATTTAGTGTTTCTGTTTTAATATTTACATATTTGATACATTTTGCCTTTAGTTTATTGCATGGAGATACATTGGGCCTGGTTTTAGTCTTTGGCATTTGGAAAGCCAGTTTTTCCAGTACCAGTCATTAAACAAGCTGTCTTCCTTCCAGTGAACATGTTTGGCCCCTTTGTCAAAGATAAGGTGACTGAGTGTGTTTATAGTTGGGGTTGTATCTTCTAATCTATTCTATTGAACTTCAGATCTGTCTTTCTTTTTTTGCCAGTAGCATGCTGACAAATACAAATGGCAAATAAATGTATGAAAGAATATTCAAAGTCATTGGTCATTCAAAAAATGCAAATTAAAATGACACTGAGATTTTGTCTCACTCCAGAAAGAATTGCTATCATCAAGAAATCAACTAATATCAAATGCCGGCAAGGCTTTGGGGCAAAAGCGATCTCCAGTGTTCTCCAGTGTTGGTGGGATTGTAGACAGTGCAATCACTGTGGAAATAAGTGGAATTTCCTTAAAAAAACTAGGAGTAGAAGTCCCACTTGACCCAACTATTCCCCTTCTGAATATTTTCCCAGGAGACTTAAAAGCATCTTACCACAGTGATATATATGCACCTATGTTTATAGCAGCACAATTTGTAATAGCTAAATCTTGGAAACTCAAATGCCCATCAACTGAAGAATGGATTAAAAAAGATGTAGTATTTTTACAGAAAGGAGTATACTCAGCTATAAAGAAGAATAAACTAGAGGATTTTATAGGTAAATGGATGCAACTAGAGACCTTACTCATAAGTGAAATAAACGAAACTCACATGTTTAAACATCATATTGACTCCCTTGTGTAAGAAACTGAAAGATTAAAAAAGATCCAAAAGGTATGATAGATACTGTGAATGAGAATTAGACTGCTCAAAAAGAAAGAACAACTGGGATAGGAAAAAAGAGAAAAGAAGGAAGGGTATATATATATATATATATATATATATATATATATATATATACACACACACAAGATAGTTAAGATTATTGTACTACTAATCTTATTAGTTCAGGGAAAGAAACTGTGATTGCTTATGTAGTTTGATTTGTTTTACATGCCTGTATCTTATAATCTCATCAACTATTTTGAAGATAATACTATGCAATATAATGACTTGTTAATTTCCTTTCAGTTTGTTTTGAAATCCTGTATCATTTCTTTTTTTTTTTGCTTTGCTTTATTTTTATTATTTTGATGTCTTTTAATCTCTTTAAAATAAAAAAGAAACAAGCATGTTTAATGTGAGGGACCTAAGAACAGATGGGGTGGGACCGGAAGGAGCATCCATGAGAGTAGCAACTGCCTGGACTCCCCACTGCACTCACGTGAGGCCTGGGACCCACCAGGGATGAGGCTGCACTATGGGAACAGAAACAGGAGCTCTTGTGACTTGTGGTCAGCCCTTACCTAACATGCAGCAGGCCCTGAGTTCAACCCCAAGTACTTGAAAATTATAATAACTTGGGAAGAAAGTGACTATATGGAAAATGGCAAAAAACTCTTGTCCAGCAGATAAGTAGCCAAGAAAGCACCATGCTGGAGAGAAGCAAGTGTACCCTCCTGTGCCCCAAAGGTGTGCTCCGCTAATTATCACATAATGAGGTCAGAGAAGATCAGCACTGAACTATTTTAATAGGTCCATAGAATTAACCTGCACCTTTCATGTACTCCTAGCAAAGAACTTGGTGCCATGTTAAGACCAGGTATCATCATACATACGGCAAAAAAGTTCTCCAATTCCCTAGGTGTTTGGTTCAAAATGCATTTACATAACTTCTCTCCATATTCTTTTATCACTTTCTAAAACAAACTCTCATGTTCCTAAAATATACATATTTGCAATCTGTGATCTTGCAACATGAAACATGCTTGCTCAAATTCTAGAAAACCGAGGATGTGGGGAACCAATGAAGCTGGAAATTGACCACATGTGCAGGGCCCGGGCATGGCCTTCCCAAGAACAAAGAGTGTGCGTGGCAAGCTGTGTGAAAAAGTGCTTCAGCCCAGAGAACACCTGGCCCAACACAAGCCGGACAGAGGGTTGCTAGGACAATGGGGTTTCATGGGACATTAAGTTGCTAAAAAGGTTTAAATTAACAGCCCTGCAGAGAGAGAACAGTTCCTTTCCTCTCATCTGGAGAGTAAGGGCTGCATCTGACCCCAGCATTGTCCCTCTTTTATTTTCTCATTCTCTGATGGTCCTTTACTCTGCAGCACAAAGAATGGATGGCTCATCTAAAACAAAGACAGCAGTAAAATAAAGACATAGCAGTTTCCAGAAATGGGATGAAGGCCGCAAAAAACAAACACCAATTGATTTTATCTCTGATATGCATTTTGAAGAAGGGATGTATACAGTCAATTTTCAAGTGGTCACAGTATGTTTCTTTGAGATGAACTTTTTATTCTGCTTTAACTGAGGAATTCTATTGATTTCTTCAGAACAATAGACTATTTTAATGAAATATATATATATATATATATATATATATATATATATATGTATAAAATTGTCTTTTCAATGATACCCTAAGGAAGACCACATCTGCTAGAAAAAATCCCTTGGATTCAGTCAGAATAATCTTCAATTGTCAGACACCCAAGTTTTTATCAGCTGTTTTCAAAACCATTCACTTTTCTGATTCTCTCACTGTGTCCTCAAGTCAGCTGCCACTTCCCTGTCTGAGAAGATTCCGGGACTTTGAATAAATTTCTCTCATACTGACTGTGAATACCCAGCTTGGGTTAGATCTGTTTCCACATATATTATCTCCTCTAAGTGACAATCAGTGATGGCAAACATTCTGAGATTCTTTGTTACTTTTCTAGACCAATTTAATCACTGACCAGTTATTTCTAGTTATCAGAGTGTCATGAAGTTCTCGTGTTATATCTATTTTTATGTTGCTGACATGGTCCATTTAGTTGCTCATCTTCATTGAGTGGACATCATTGTTTGATCAGTGACAAGACATACCTTACCAACCTGGAGAATATATTATACTAATATGTAATATGTAATATATAATATAATATAATATAATATAATATAATATAATATAATATATATTATATAATCTATATTATATAGCATTATATTATATTACATTATATATTATTATAAATTATATTATTTTACAATGCTATATATAATATAATATAATATAATATAATATAATATAATATAATATATAATTTATCATATATTATATATTATGCATATAATTATTACATGTTATTATATTATATTATATATTTTTATAATATTTATATTATAAAATACATTTATATTCATATATAAAATATTTA
>PVJX010006930.1:0-74212 GCA_004027295.1 Dolichotis patagonum
CCCTGTATGTGACAATATGGACAACTATTTGGACCAAAACAAGAGTCAATATGATAGAGAGTGAATATCTCCGATTGTCTAGTTTTGAAATTTATGTCTTTTACATTGCTTTCTTGTGATCTGCTTTGTTCTGTTTTATTGTGTTTAATTTTACCCTTCTGATATAATTGCATGTATATTTGCATGGGTAAGATGGATGACCATATTGCTGTTTTTGTCAGATTGTGGAGCAGAACTGTTGACAGCCTCACTGTTTGAATGTCTACTTTACATATTTTAACTTTGTAAATTCAACAACTATTTCCAAGAAGTCAGTATGTAATTTGTCAAGCAATAACTTTTTTAGGTTTTTTTTGTTGTTGTTCTTTTCATTTTTTCCTTGGAATACTGTATTGTTGTTACCCTTTATTCTGTTTTGTTTTGTTTTGTTTTCTCTTTAAATAAAATTATTAAAAAATAAATTAAAAAAAACAGTTGCACGCTTAATTTCTCCTGTGATAGAAGTACGATCTCTTTCCCCTCCCCCTGGCCTTTCTGCCATTCTTACTTTCTTTTATTTCTCCTTTACCATGTTCTCTTTTTACATCCCTATCCCTTACACTGACCTGGAGTGACTCCTTTACTGTTCAAATGAGCGTCATGATTCCATTAAATAAATATTTATTGAATATTTTTCTAGACACTAGGACAACAGAGGTGAGGAAATCTACTTTAGCTTTTGACTTTAGAGAGCAAAGAGTATAAGGATATGTTTTACAAACTGTGAACACAACCATTAGTAGTCATGAAATCAACCTAGTAAGTATTTTTAAACTATAATGCAAATAGAAAATAGACTAATATTATCAACAACAAAAGAAGCCATAGTAAGAAAATATCTAGTGTTTCATGAATCCTTTTTTAACCTTCACGCACACACACACACACACTGTACATTTTATATCTTCATTTCAAAGCTCTGAGAAACAATCTAATAACAATTCAAAAATAAATTTTATTGGTGAAATACAAAAAAAACATGAACACGACTGAGTGGAAAAGATTTGCAATTAGGTTTCTAGCTTTGGAACAGATGATAAGCTTCACGGAGACATTCTTGGAACGAACCTTCTCTACTGATAACCCTGAGCTTTTGCTATTTTGCTGCTGTGAGTTTTGTTTGGAAAGAGGGTTCGGTGTTTCCAGGGTCATCTGTGGTAATGAAGCGTCTGTCTTTGGAGGAAACTCATGTGTCATTCATTCCTATTCTGAGCACTGCACAGTTAAAACCTTCCAGTACTTGAGTCAATCTATTCATTGTTTTAGTAGTTGAACTGGAGAACATGGAATTATCATGACCTCTGGCATTTGTCTTTGCCTGCAATTCTAGAAGCTGTCCTATCTTACCAAACACAAGCTAGAGAGCCCAAGCAAAATAGTTGGCTGCCTGTAATCATACTGTTACAGCCTGTATCCAACAGTCAGTGGTAAACATTAAATAACATGTCACAAAACCCACTGACTTCTGAGTAATACTGGTGGCAGTCACTGCTCTCCTCTCTCCAACGCCCTCTCATTTATGTGACTCAACTTAGACTGTCTTTTTTCCTTCAGCCTGAAATAAATATATAGGCTTCCAAGTCCTCTCTAAAGGAAAAACACCAAGTGATTTAAAATGATAGCTTCTATCCAATTCTCAAACTCAAATTAGAAAACTTCAAAACCACCCAAAAATGTTTTTAGAGACTTCAGAAAGTATACTGTAAATTAAGTTTGAGTCACTAGACTATCAAAGACATCAGGATGGGTGGGGAGGTGACACTGACAGAAAAATGATTGGTTGGCTGAAGCCCAACTGTAGGACTAGACATCTCCTGGGGAAATTGGGACAATCCCCAGGGTCTGTGTGTGCTGGGGGAGTAGGATCTGTTATTCTATTTCAATCACCCTCCGGGATTCCAAGCACTCCAGGGCCTGCCCTGGGCTACCACATTGCCCAGGGCTGAACCCCACCTTCAATTTCAGTGACTAAATTGGGAAAACTCAATGTGCTCATAAAGTAAATACTAATACTATAAATAATATTTTAGATTTCTGATTAGACAAACCCAAACTATCAGATCTGGGGGACACGAAAATATTTCTAATTCAACCTTGATATGGTAGCAACTTCAAGATGACCTATTTTAAAGTATTTTTCCTATTGGCTTAAATGTTATCTTCAACCTTTGCTCTTAGGCATTTGCTGTCAGCCTATGTACACAGAATTGTGACTGCAAAGAGTTGTGTCCACTTGTTCCTTGGTTGTTGGAAAATGTGTCAAATAGGGTAACATTATTATCCTAAGCCTTTCCTTCATTTAATGAGACAGGATATATGGAGTGGGGGTCAAGGGTAAGGAGGTTTCTAACCTTCATAGGGACTCGGAAGTGTCCCTGTCCTGTGGGACCAGTGCTTTCAGAAAGCCCCTGCCTGAAATAAATGGCTGGGGGAGGGTCGGTCACAGGAATACTATTGGATCTTAGCTCTAGAGGAAATAAAATAAAACAAAACCGCTTTCTCAGAATTGAACAATCATAAAATTTTTGGTAAATCAACTCACAATCACCTTTTGGTTCTTAAGAGGTTATTCACTGTAATGAGAACGAAATGGATAATGCTGATTTTGAAACTGTATGACTATTTCATCACCTACATAATGATGGCTGGCCTGTATATTATAAGGTACCACACAGTCTACATTACTTATTTCTCTTTCCATCACTATTGCTGGGAATTGGAGGAAATTCCTTACAGTTGACCAACTTCTCTGAAATATTCCATTTACTTGAAGTAGGAGGTACAAAATTCATGGGACAAGGTTTACTTATTGTTTTATGACATTGTCTGAAAATTTTTAAGAATTTTGGTTAATACCTTAGCACAGTACAGATCTGACATGTGTATGTGTGTGTGAATATGTGTATTTATTTTGGAAAAGATACTTTTGTGAGGGACAGAAAACTCCATGTCTTGAACACTATTTTAAGACTCTACCAGGAGCATTAAGACTGATTTATTCACGCTGCAATTTCGCCATTGTGAATCATGTGGAGAGGTAAGTGCAGGCTGGTAATTGAATTAACCACCATCATACATAATTTATGAAGTGGCTATAGTTTTATCTTACAAAGAAAACTGCATCACATAACATTGACGATCTTTCATCACCTAAATACTACGTTCAAGGAACCACTTGAGACACTACAGGGGTGGAACACTTAGGGTTTCCTCACCCCTAATTGTAAAGCACTTGGAATCCCACTAGGGAAAAATAAAGATCAGTACACACATAGTTAAATGACAATTCAAAATAATAGCGAAGTGATGTAAGTCGTGTCTAGTTAAGAAAGGGAACTAACAGACAATAAGTTAAGAAAGTAGTGACTCAAAGCAGTAGAGAAGAGAGTAAAGATTTAGAAAAGTCTGGATTAAGATGCTCATCTCCAAAATTGAGGAAAACATGATTTGAGGCCCAAAGAGAAGGCTTCTTGCAACTCAATTTAAGACTGGTAAGGAAACAGTGTGGTTTGTGCCCCCCACACCTCGGTTCGTATGCTGGAAACTGAATTCCCGGCACTGTACTGATTGGGACTGAAGGTGAGGTCTAATAAAAAGGGAGTGAACTGCCCTGATATATAGAATCCCATGGCAATGACAGGAGTGGGTCAGCAAGGTTAGGAAGCTGAAGGAGTGATAGCACACGTCTATAATCACACTGGGAGGCTGAGGCAAGAGGATTACCAAAATCATCTTCAAGGCCAGCCTGGGCTACATAATGAGTTCAAGACTAGCCTGCAATATAAAGCAAGCCCCTTTATCAAAAGAAACCAAACTATAACAATTGAAAATAAAGGCCAGTCCGCCTTCTCTTGCTGTGTCTTTGCTGTTCCCTTCTGCCCTTCTCTCTTCTGTCATGGATTACACAAGCAAGAAAGCTCAGGAAAGGCGTGGCTCCTTAACCTTGGACTCCTTGTCCAGCCTCCAAAGTAGAAGACAGAAATCTCTTTCTTTTTATCAGTTACTTTGATCTGTCTTAATATATTATGCCGCTACAGTGGAAGTAGGCAGGACAGGAGGGTCACTTCCTAAAGCACAATTACAGATATTCCGCGCTCAACAACCTACCTTGTCTAAGACCAGTTTGGATTCACCACTATCGTGCACTGTTGAGACTTACAATGCATCTTTTTTTGTGTGCAGTTCTTGTACATCTTGTTTATAGAGCCTCGGGGACTTTTTCCAAGTACAGTTCACCTGGTTTACACAGTACTGTAATTTTTGCTAATTGCTCCGTACAGTATAGTTCTATGCTCTGTTAATATGCTACAGTGCTGTATGTAAGAGTTATGCAAATAGAAGTAAAGTCATCAAGTTGGAGTTTCCTTTGACCATTTCCTTGTTCTGAATATTGTAATGGACTTACTCTAAGCAATTCCTCGGTTAGCAACCGATTTAATCTAGCAACCTAGTCATAGGAATGGAACTCGGGTCATTAAACGAGGAATGACTATTTTAATGATTTTGCTTCTGCCTCTGAGCTGATCAAAGACTCAGCTCCCTGGGCCAGAGGGGAACTATTACATCACCTCTTCATCCTGAGCACCCAATCCACTCACTCTCTGACCACAAAATAGGAAGCGGACAAGGAGAGTAGGCAGAAGAAAACTCTTTAAGTTAGTAAAGCTACTGGAGGGAGATAGAGCGGGAATGTCTGGAAAATACTAAGGCAGTGTGACTGAAGTTGAGAGAACAAGAGAAAGACAGTAAAATGGAAAACACTGACTGCGCTGTACTGGGAGCCCTCCTGGTCACTGGGTTAAGCAAGGAGGTGGGACTCACTCTCCTGACAACAGCAGAAACCAATCACAATTTGCCCAATTCATGAAGCACTATGGAAGGGCTTGTTTTACAGACAGGAAATGGAGCATTTCCCCCTGGAATAAAAGGTAAGACCCCGGAGATGGCCTCACTTCCGGTGGAGCTGGTTCAAATACAGCTCCAGAACCACCCATGCTTGCTACAAACCTGAGCTTCAGAATCCACATCCTAGATCTACCAGTTTCAGAGTTACAGCTCTCTAATATGGAGATGCCCTGGATGAGAATATCAGAGCCTTGTTATCTAAAAACCAGTGCACTGCAGAAGCTGCAGATATATTAAAAATCACCACACTGCATCATTTACATACGTAGATTATAGAGGGTGTGAATTATACCTCAATAACAATGTTTAAAAAACAAAATGGAAGAGTTCACATGTTACTCAAAAGATTTTTTCACTGTGTGTGGAACCAGATGGGTCAAATTATAAACCTAGATTAATCAAAAACACATTCCCAATGATCCTTCAAACAGGACACTTTTCAGTCACTGTATAATACTGATTCATCTACCTCTAAACTACAATCTCTAAGGGGAGGAGGACTGTGTCCTAATCATCTCTTACCCCAGCACATACTGAACTGTCAAATCTCAGCAAACAAATTTCTCACCCTTACACACCACTTCAAATATTACAGATATTTTCTAATCATTTTTTCTACAAATCAAATTTATATTTAAAATTTGGAATGTCTGAGTTGTAAATTAAATTCATAGGGAAATTTTAAATTGTATGTAAGTCAGATAGGCAGATAATCAACTATCAATATTAACATTATAAATATAAATGGACAAATTGATCAAGAAGATGCCACTTTAGAAATAAAATAGGAGGTTCTATTCACCGATAAAATATCATTATAACCTTAGCCAAACTGTCAGAGACATAATAACAGGAAGCTTTTGAAGCTTTTGAGGCTTTTGAAGACCAACATTCCAAGACTGTTAGGTGGTTCTATTTTCTTCTTAGAAGCAGAAGTGCTACCAACATTTATTGTCAATCTCTGTGTGTATTTCAAATAACTCTTGAATTCTTTTTTTGTTTGTTTGTTTTTCTGGTTTTTGAGACAGGGTCTCACTATGTAGTTCTGGGTGGGTTTGAACTCACTATGGAACCCAGGCTAGACTCAAACTCACAATGATCACCTTGCCTCAGCCTCCCAAGTGCTAGGATTACAAATGCCCAGATTATTCTTGAATTATTTTCCTCTCCATTGTGAGCTCTTTTCCTACTATAGTTTCCCCCATAGACTGATATTTTCTACCCTGGTTCCTACCATAGATTTATAGTATATTCAGAGTAATCACATTCCAATCATTTGTGGACAGAGCCAGCTTAGAGCCAGCTCTGAGGCTTGCTGATGCTCCTAGGATAAATTTCAGAAACTTTAGACCTGTAAGGCACTAGAGAAGAAGAGGTGAATCAGAACTCTCCAACCACCACTGGTGCATCTTGCCTCCTGCTCTCCACAAGCCACTAATCCAGCCACTTTCAAACTTCCATCTCTTCTCCCTCCTTTCTTAGATCGCTGCCTAAATGGCACTTCCTCCAGGCTTTGCTACATCCCAGTACTAGAGGGACCCAGGTCAGATGGAAATTAATACACAATCAGAGAGGAAGTGAGGCCTCAAGGAAATCACAAAGGCCAGAGCTCAAGATGAAGATGGAAGGGTCAGGCCTACTCATCTCCTTAAGGAATAAACAGTAACTTAAAATTATGCCATCATTAGCACCACCTGGTCCAAAATGTGTAGATAGGCATCAGTCGCCCGGGTAGTTATCAGAGTAACTGGACCCAACCTTTCCCCAAAATGCCTTTGTTTTTTCTATGTACCCTTGTTACATGACTTGTTTCCCTATTGGATCAATATGAGCTAAGTGACAACACGTGTAATCTCCATGTTTTACCCGTGTCATGACTTTGCCGTATAAATTACCCCTGGCAAAGGGCCTTGATGGCCACCCACGCAGTGATCCCCACTAGAAATCCAAGAGCTATTCTTCTTCCCCTTATTTCCAATAAAACTCTCTTAACTTCTTTTTTTGGTCCACATCTTCCTTCCTTGACATTGTGAGCCCACACACTCAGCATATTTGGCATCTCATAGGTATATTTTTCTTACAACACCAATACCCACGTTTGTCCTTTATAGCACTTCCTGTCACAGGAATGGGTCAATAGAAAGTAGATATTTGTCTGGAAGGATCAGGAAAGCTACCACTGTCCTCAGCTCAGCATAGCACTCTTCCAAGTCTCTTGTCTTGAGCTCCTGCATGTGGGGCCTTTCCTCTCAGCATGGCCATTTCCTTCTGAACCATGGCTTACAAGCTGGGTGACTATGGGACAAGCAGTCTGTCTGGAGAGTCCCCTGTACGCCAAAGCCTGAGTCCAGACATACAAGCAGCCAATGGGGTATACTAAAGTAACAGGGCCCAGGTTTGGTCATAAGGCAGTACAGAAAGAATTCAGCAGCAAGACGCCGAGGAGAAGGCAGGCTTTGAGGTGTCAAGAGGGGAAGGACAGGACAAAGGGTGGCGGGAGAAACATTTGGAGTGGAACCCAGACAAGCTGAAGGGACAGAGCAAAGCGAAGAGTAATATTTCCCATGGCCCATCCTTGCTGCTGAGAGCCACTTCTGGGGCAGGTGGGCTAACCAAGAAATGGGCATGTGGCTGGGTCACAGCTGTACGAGGGACAGCGTGCTAAGGAAGCAACTTCCCTAGAAGCTCAGGGAAGAGTCTCAGATATTTTATAAGAGTCAGACAGGGGGGTGGGGCCAGGGATTTAGCTCAATGGCTTAAGCGCCTGCCTGGCAAGCGCAAGGTCGTGAGTTCGATCCCCGGTACCAAAAAAAAAAAAAAAAAGAGTCAAACAGGGAATGTTGCTGGGTTAGGAAACTTACCACTTCCCTGGGCTTACATTTGTACAGCTGAAATGCCCATGATAGAAAACACTCTCAGACTGAGTCACAAAGATGATCATAAAGGAGTTTCAGTCAAGGGGAGGAGGGCAGATCCCCTCAGAGGAGGACATGGAGACAGGAAACGAAAGACAAAATGGAAATCAGGACCAGAAGCTTTCCCTGTCCATCTCAGGCCATGCCCCTCCTAATCTCTGAGTCTGGATCCATCACGGACACAGAACCAAATTCCACACAATGATTTCTCCCAGGGTGGGGTACACGGGTCCCAGGGGCCACACAGTCCTGTCAGCCCAGGGGTTCTGGGAAGTCCAGGGGCTTTGTGACAGTCCGGCATACTCATCAAGTAGCAAAAACAGGAAAGATGTGTTCCCCAAATGACCCCACTTTCTCCCAAAGGCATTGAGTCTTGCTGTGCAGAGAAGACCCGGATGAGGCTTAGCTTATGTGATGAGCATATATATGAGTAATTTATGAAAGTAAGACACTGCTGCTACATTCCTCTACTTTATGTACCGTATAATCACTGCTGAAAACCTCAGTACTGTACCTGCCACAGAATGGCCCCTCTAACATTTTCAGTAGCTTCTGGGGACCCCTCTTCCTGCACATGGAGGGCTAACAGAGTAAGGCAATTCTCCCATTCATCTGAAAATGACATTAACTATATTAATAATATCATACTATGACAGATAGTGGCACAATCCACAGCAAAGGCAATGACACTGAAAATCCCCAGTGAGTGGAAGATCAGTACCTGTTCCAACTTCCCCCAGTTTACCCACATAAGGAACCTCCAGACTGAAACCACAGCCTGTAACTTCCCGTGTTTAATTCCTTGAGGCAATTTTCATTAGGCTCCAAGGGGCTGATCAGTAAAGAAACAGTATCTTAAACAGGTGGGTGCTGAGGCAAGTGGACAGGGGATGACTGGGAAGAGGTGGCACAGAGAGGTCTGGAGTGGGACCCACCTGGGTTGAAGCCTCAGCTAGGCCCCTTCTGATCCGTGTGACCTACACAAGCTAAACAAGCTAAGGTGGTGTAAATTCTATCTCACTTCCCTATTAAAATGAATGACAAAGCCTACATTTTTAGATTATGACGATAGGACTAAATGCTGAGCGCTCTCTCCCTACAATTTTTTTTCTATTTGTACATGTTTATGACACATAACGAGCACACTCACAAAGGGGAGTTCTCTCTCTCTCTCTCTCTCTCTCTCTCTCTGGTATCACATTGAGATCTGTAAGTTTCATGGGCAGAACTTGCAAATGCACGGATCGTAACTTTCTCCAAGGCATTCACGAGCTCTGCTTCTGCAGAAGACTAGTTAACGTGATTTTCCTCACTGCATTGAAAAACCTAAGTTAATGGTCTAATAAGTATTGCTGCAAATCAGTTTGGATAACTGAGAAAAACAGGGTAGGTGTGTTCCTGAGAGTGTCAGAAGAGAATCAGGAGCATGCCTCAGTCACTGTATCTTTGTTAGGCGGCTGGAGCTGAAGAATTCGTCCCCTTTGAAATGACAGGAGATCTTTATTTCTGGAAAAGGAAGACCATCTCATCTCGTGCGTGCAAATGAAAATCAGTAACCAACAACATGCACAAGTTTCAAAAACTAGTCACTGGTTACTATGGTGATACAAACATTACCTAACAGCTCATTGGGCTGTAAGTAAACAAGAGCACGCAAAGGGCACTAAGTATGGAAAAGGGAAAAGGTATCTACTTTTAGAAATACTTGCAAACTTGATAGACTCAACCAGCAGGACCAGGACAGACCAGGTACAGCTCCAAGAAGCCAGTATGCACCCTCATGTCCAGCCCTGTGCATGCTCCGCCCTATCACACACACACACACACTGAGCTTAGTAACAGCTGCAGCAGAAGGACAAGACATTTTATTTACAAACACAAGGGTTGTGATTGGGAAACTAATCTCTGCCACCACCCATGGAAGACCCAAGACCTAATGCCAGATGTAGGTGGCCAGTCCCTGTGAAACTCGGCTTTCCTTCAGAATTTCTCAAGCAAAACAGGATTTCCCAGAAAATGACTAAGATGCCTCATTAAATAATAAATTGATCCTTGTTCTTTCTGGTTTGAATTTTCTGAGTACATATGAATTTTAATTTGGAAAAAGGAAGCAACATTATATATGGTATTATTAATTTTTAAATTATTCCAAGAACCAACGAATGGGGCACAAACATTCTTAATCAAACTCAGTAGCAATTTCTGCTCCTGTGTACCACACTCGGTGGGTACACAGAAGCCCTGCTCTTCAGCAAGGAGCCCCAAAGCATGTTCCCCTGAGGGTGCCCAGGCGTCCCGCTTCAGAAGACACAGGAGAGCACCTTAAAATAAAGAAAATTCCACGACAATTCCAAGCCAAGGACAGTGCAGTCTAATTTCTGAGGTTGAGATTTTAAAATCTGTGTGTTTTTGTTTGGTTTTGTTGCATTTACAGTACTAGGGATTAAACCAGGGTCTTCTTACTGAGCTACAACCCCAGCCCTTTTTAATTTGTTTTCAATTTTGCAACAGGGTCTTGCTGTGTTGTTAAATTGCCCATGTTGGGTTCAGACTTGCTACATATCAGTCTTGAGTTACAGGAGTGTGGCTCACTCCAGTCTCAGAATATCATCCTTACTGATCTCGAGTAAGGACAGGGGCCCAGACCATGATGATAGGCGACATACCAGCCAGTAAGGTACACAAACCAGTTCATTTTAATCAAAGATAGGACTTCTCTTAACTCATGGGCTTTTGACCACAATCCAAGACATAACTCTAGTACAATCTACATGCACTGCATATGCAGCTTGTGAAGCATATATTTTACAAACAAGACAGGTAATACAGTCTCTGAACTATTCTCATTTTCAGTGCTATAGAAACTAAATGAATGGATTTCAATCTCCATTGCTAATTAATGAAATCATGGCAATACAGCTAACTGCTAACATTTAATGCTTATTAACATCTGCTTTACCTCAAAAATAACATGTGAAGTTTGCATAAAATAAAGGACAGCTGTTAAGAAAGTGGAGCAAAGGGAAAATAAAAACAGGAAACCATGTTCATGGAATGAATCAAATGAATCAAAGGTAAACTTAATACATGCAATCACAATCTGCTAGGAAATCTAGTCCTGCCTGTCATGCTAAGCAATCAATGTGGAGAGCAAAATGATAAGATACAAGATGCCCAATGTCTGTCCATCTGGGAGAATGAAGCAATTTCCAAGCAGCTTTCTGAGGCTTTGGCCGGTCCAGTGCTACTAAGGGAAGGCCCACGGACCCTCCCCAGGGTACAGCAAGTGAGGAACAGGTGGAAGCAGGACACTTTTAGTCTTCTACCTTTCACTCCCATGGCATTCCTGGATAAAAGCATAACCACTAAACTGAGCATGGTGGCACACTCTGAGAGGCTGAGGCAGGAGAAACACAGCTTCAAGCCCAGTCTAGGCAACTTAGTGAGACCCTGTCTTTGAGTTTAAAAAACAAAAAGGGCTGGAGATGTAGCTCATTGTGAATATCCTGGGTTCAATCCCTAATTACACACACACACACTTACAGCCACTCTTCTGACTACTGATTGGCACCAACTGGAACAAAGTGAGTGAACCACAGCCTGAAGTCACTGAATGCTCCCTTCTCCCAGAGCACTGCCATTAATTTCCAATTCAGCACAGGCTACCTTGCCTAATAACACTGGGCCACTCCTCTCCACATCAGCCCGCTGGTCATTGCTCCACGAAGGCAGTTACTAGTTCCTATGCATTTCAGTGAGCTCTCTCACAAACCGGGCCAAATACTAAACTGAGAAATTTCCAAAAGGTAAGTCACAAAAGCACAGTATCTAATCTTGCTTCTTAACTATAGAGTCAAGGATGTAGCATCAGACTAGCCATTTGAATTCAAGAGACTCAGTTTCCTATCTGCTGTGCGCATGCATACACACACACACACACACACACAAATACTTTTACATCACAGATTTGACTTGGAGAAAAAACAATTGCATGGCTCAGTTTCTATCATGCAATCGGTGTTCAATATTGTCTACCTTTCCCTTCCCCCAACAGGGAGCGCTTAGATATAAATTTTATTGCTTCCACTACAGTCTTCAGAATCTCTCCTTGTCATTTGAACTTACTAAAGACAGTAAAGTTACCAAGCAGAAAGTTGGTCTCCAAGAGTCACAAAACAGTCTCAGTGCCCACACAATGCCACATTTCAAAAGGTGTCTTGCCATTGTCTAAGGACTTTAAGCAAAAACTTTGAAAATGGGGGAGGAAAAACTATCCAAGAAAAGAGAGCTAAGTCATTAAGCATCAGATAAACTTTTAAACAAGCAGTAAGAAGGAGAGGTCATTAACATGTTCACCATAAAATGCAAATGCAGCTTGCTCAGCAGGCCTGGAAAACATTTGGTCTTCACTCTCCCAACAGGTTAAATATCATCTTGTTGACACTAAAGCAGCAGCTGTTTGCTTTACAGACAAATGTGGCCCTGGAAGCAATAAAATTTCACCGATGGTGAAGACATAAAATTTAGGCTATCATGTCTAGTCTTGAACTGAGGCAACAGCAGTCATGATTTACTTAAATATAGCTTTCTCAGGTTAAATAGCATGGTCGACCTACCTTTTCTGTGATATAGAAGTTTGAACTATCAGCATGCTGCAGTGCATAACATTCATGGTTGGCAAGAGACCACCTTAAAAATATAAGCATAAACTGATCAGAACCACAAAAATGGTCATTTTCATTTCTATCAGCTTTAAAGAATTAGATGAATTATATAGTCTGTGATTACAGTCGGGATGGTCCTACCACGCACCAAAATAAATATCCAAAACAAAATGGCCCTTCATCTTCAAGCCTAGAGGTGAGAGATCTAAATACAAATTGAAGCATTCTTCCTTATTTTGAAGGACTGAAGCAGAGAGAGGAAAACAAAGGAAACGCAGGGCAATTTAAATTTTTGATAACTAGCACATTTGAGTTGTCTCTGAATTTGGGAGTTCCCAGTTGCTATACTAGATACAGATGCAAACATTCCAAGTCTTATTATGTTCACAGCCAGCTTTACAAGTCAAAAGTTCTCATGCAAATTTCATATGCCCTTTCCCTCGGATTGTAGAACAGCTGAAGAGAAATAGGAAAGCCATATCAGTGTGAAATTCCACGTAGCAGTGAAACGCCCCACAAATGATGCGTGTTTTAGATTCATCTACCTTCTGTGAGGACCTGAGGGAACCTTCCAGTTTTTACCACGTGGGGTCTGTGCTAGCCTCAGGACCCACTAGACTGCTCCCTGCTAGGTGGCATGAAAAGAACACCACTTTCTAAACTAAGTAAATCTAACCTCATGTGCTCCTTACCTAGCCACTTCATACTGGTGCTGTGGGAGAAATCCTGGCACAAGTTTGGTGGAAAAGGATATGCGACTTTTCTATGGTCTTTCTTAGTGATTCTGGCCAGGTAAACTGGTGAGTTATGAATCATGTTGGCAATTAATATTTATTTGTGATACAATGAATAATATTTGCTTCTCCACTGGAAACTTCGCCTGTCAAATTATAAGTCTGCGTGCTTTGGATGAATAGGAAGCAACACTTACCCATCACAGACTTCCTTTATTATTGCAGACAGTGGCTTTTTCTGCAAAATAGCAAAAAAGGAAATATTATGTGTTAGTTTCATTTCATCATTTTGTGTTTTGCTTTTTAAAAAGAAGCTACCTAATTTAAAAAAAAAAAAACAGCACGGAGAGTCTATTCTTAGCTGTTACCAATGAGTGTCTTACTTTTCTGAAGATAAGAATCTATTAGCCATCACTACCAAATTTGCTAATGATATCTCACCCTTGTGATCCTTTTTCCTATACTCAGCATTGTTAGTGAACAAAATATGCGTCATGTTTCACTTTTCCTTATTAGCATGAGGATGATAATACAGCTTTGTGCAAAGACCTGCCAGGTAATGACAGGCTGCAAGGGCAAGGTGTAATCAGAACCCGTCCCGCAGCTCTGCTTTGGGCCCATGGCCTGGTGGATTAAACTCATGGTGTTTTATGAGAACATGTAGCCAATGTAATATGAAGCACTGCAAAACTGTTCCAACAACGCACATAGAATTCTTCTCCCAAATGTGACCCTGATAAATGTCAATCATGCAGCAGCTTGGGCCAGGCACACTTGGGTAATTCGACCATGACAGCATGTGCCATGCTGTCAACTGGCAGGTGCCTGCAGCTGTGTTCTCTCCTGATGACCACAGTTGTGCACTGCCTGCCCCACCCCCCACATAGAAGGAATGCAGGGAAGAGACACCCTAGCTTGCCCAGAGATGCCGAAACTCTTTCTGCTTTGGATGCATACAGACACTGTCTCCTGGGACAAGGACGAGTGTAGAGTATGTCGACCAAAACAACAAATCACAGACAAGAAACAAAGGGGGGAAGAGAGAAAGGGCAATCAGAGAAGTACAGCATGGGGTCCTGGGTTTAAATAGCTAGCTACGGAGCTGGGGGTGCTGCTGCACACCTGTAATCCCAGCACTCCAGGAGACTAAGGCGGGAGGATCTTCAAGTCAAGCCCAACCCAAGCAATTTAGCAAGTGAGTGAAACCCTGTGTCTAAATTTTAAAAAATTTAAAAAGGATTGGGGATGTAGCTCAGTGTGAAAGTCCTGAGTTTAATGCCCAGTCCTGTAAAACAAAATAAAAACAAACAACAAAGTAAGCCATGGTCTACTCCTGTCCCTCTGGAGGGCAATGCGGCCTCTGGAAAGATTCTGAGCCAAACAGGCCAGTTCAGATCTGACCTGTGTCCTCTTGTCTGCTGTATATTACTTTCGCAGTCTGGAGAACCCAAACTAGTTTATCTGTAAAATGGTAACTGGAGCTCTGCACTTCTCAGAGCTGTTAGGAAAATTTTTAAATTAAATAGGGGTTAATTTTACAAAGCCTAAGCCTCCTTAAAGCGTGAGGCCTCCTTGCCCTCCCATGTCAGCTGACAGCACTAATCCTCCACTGAGCTACACCCCTGGGGTGCTGCCCCCACAGCATGAAGCCCTTCAGTCTGACCTGCTGGTGAATCCACTGTCCCCACTGTCCCTTCTCCGGGCCCCTCTAGCTCTGAGTGAATCCCCTCAACCATAAACTCCCTCTACCTGCTACTTCATGAATCCCATGGCTGCCTCTGCCTGCCACTGTGAATACAGTGGGGGCAGAAAAGAGAGTCAAAATTAGCTTTTCTTTTTTCCTTTTTTTTAAAGTTATTTTTTGTTTACTTCAATGTTTTAATGTATTTTAATTTTTAGGTGACCCACAGTAACAGTGAAAGTGAAATTAAAATTTTAAATAAAGCCTGCCAAGAGAGCCCACCAAGGATGTGCATCAAGAACAGGTGGACATGTCCATGTCCAGACAAGCCTGATAAAAGGGTACTCCTTCTTTTGTGTGTGCTTGTCTAACTGATGGCCTTGCAATGTAACTTGAAATGTAACAGGACACTTCTTCCATTGTATAATCCATGCTTTGTATAACTGATGGCCTTACAATATAACCTGAAGTGTATAAACTCTCTCAGCAACTCGTGATGTCACTCAGCCCTCCAATCATAATGCACTAAATCTGCCTCTGTACCTCCATTGGATCTCACCATAAAAGCCCCCAAACCCTATGGGTGGGGCTCTGACTCTAGAAAAGATTCTGGCCGAGTCCCCGGGTGTAACAAATTGCCTCCTAAACTTTCTGAGTGGCATTTCTTTCTGTGTTTGGTCTGTTTTCCATAACAACTATATATACTTATGGGGTACAGTGTGACATTTCAATGTATATGCACCACACATAATGATCTGATTAGTGCAACTGGCTTATCTATCCCTTCACATCAATTTTTGGTGTGTGCTAGTAACATTCAAAATCCTCTCTACTACCTATTTTGGAATATTCTTTTAACTGCTGTTCACCATAACTAATCTCCTGTTCCATAGAACATTAGAAGTCATTCTTCCAGGGCTGAGGTGTAAGCTCGAGGATGAAATACAGATTTAGCATGCTTTGAGGCTTGCATTTGATCACCACTATCAAAAATAAAGTTATTCTCCTTGCCCCACTGCACCTCTGCACCCATTAACCATATTCTTTGCATCCTGGGCCACCCCAGATCCCTCCCATGCTCTCCTTTAGTCTCCACTTCCTTTAGATCAATATTTTGGCTTCCATATAAAGTGCAAACATGCATTCTTTGTCTTTCTGGGTTAGACTTATTTTACTTAACATAAGGTCTTCCAGAAGAAGCGAGATTGTGCAGGAACAGAACGATTTGGGGGTATTCTGGACAGCCTGAGTCAGTATCCTTTCAAATAATATTAGGAACAGTATGGGGTCCACAGTGAAGTCACATGTTACAGAAGTCCTAGGTCTTGACAGGGATCTTCTGCTGTTGATGGCTCTAGCTATGAGATCAGAGGCAAATTATGTTCTCACAACCAAATCACAAAGGAAAGCTAAGAACAAAATTCTTCCCGTAAGATGAGCATTTTGCATTTCCAGCTGTAAAGATTTCCCAGGACACTGTATGTGATAGCACCCTATTAGGAAGTCTCCAAGCCCTAAATCTGACTACTTGTACCTTCAAAAACAAAGCATGACACCAGGGCTGGGTTTTGGTCTTAAGTTTCATTGGAGCTACCAATCAGGCTAAAAAGGTATTGCTGAAGTAGGTCAAGGCATGAAAAGCAATTATTTCCAGACTTACACTTTTTAGTTGAGGACCCTCAGAGAGTGATTCTGGTTTTAACTCGAGTCTGATTCATAGACACAGCAGCTAGGTGAGAGATAAAAGTCTCTAGGGTACTATCTAGAACATCCTAAAGTCAGGGAGATATAGGAAAGGAATAAAAGACCATAGAAACACAAAGTTCAGAGCCTAAAATTATCAAACCACAGGTGGAAATGAATGATGGTAAAGTGAACACCTTTAATACAGCCAAGCTGACTAAAATGAGTGTCATAAGAACAGAGCTGGTCCCATGGCCCACTCCCCAGCTCTTCCCTCATCTGATCCATTCCACCCAACACCCTTTGGCAATTCTCACCTTCCTTTTCACATCAGTCTTATTTGATGCTGTTCTTGCTTCTATGTAAAACCCCTTTTCAGAGTTTCTATGATATGAAGTATGATCAGAATATATATACAGGAAAAGTTTGAATTTTTTAAGAAAAATTTATTGCAGTAAAATACATATTGCCACAAAATACATCCCCTTGCTTGCAACATACTTACTCCCATATTTTTGCTAACTTCTGAAGCCACTCTGGAAGTACTCTTTCGTGAATGTCTTTACAAGGTGCCATAAAAAATACAGAGAATGCTGCTGCCTGGAGCTACCCAACTGAAATGGTATCCTCAGTCACCTTATTCACTGGATCTGGCACTCAGTCACCTTAGATTCACCAGATTCACCGGATCTGGCACTGTGACACTTCTGGCTCTTCCTCAGTGACGATGGAAAATGAAAGTTTCGAATAAATTCAGAACATTGAGCCAGTGGTGACAGTACAATCAAAGAAAGACCCTCAAGAAAGAGGACTTCCAGAATTGCTTTAGGAAGTGGCAAGGAGGACGGGATTACTGTGTTCAAAGAAAGAGGGAGGACGCAGGGCAGGCATCAATAGCAATGTGTCCTTTACTATTATTTTTTAATTTAAACATCCACTATATTTTTCAGTCACACCTTACATGACATGACATATATAACCAACTGCTCCATAAAGTCCAAGAAATACTCACAGTTCCTGTTTTACCTCTAGCTTCCTAATTCCTAATTTCTATTCTTGTCTTCTCAGCTTCTGTTTAATCAGTCAGTCCTGGTGGATCTCACCCACTTCAACAGTTCTAAGTCCAAACACTCACTGGCAAATCTCCCACTGATAGAGACTTTCAACTATTCTTCAGACAACGTGCTAAATGTACATGCAAAATCCACCACTCTCACGATTCCCCAGCCTTCCATCTACCCAGGGGTATCAGGTCTCTCCTTCCTACCATGCCCCATCGTGACTCTTCCACACTCTCTATGACACCACTGCCACCTAGAAAGATCATGAATTGTCATTTTTTTCACTCTTCAGTCTAGTTTAAAACCAGGTTATGCACACATCCTTCTCCCCTTCTATTCCTCCCCTGAACTCCAGCCTCTCCTCATTCCACCTCCCACTCTCCCAACAAACCCTACTCCATTCTGCAGCCCCACGCCAACCTTCCAAGCACCAGCCCCTTCCTAGTAACCACTGCCATCAATCTCCTACCACATGCTCCACTGGCAAATCAACTCATCTCCAATCAACTCCTGCATTCTACTACCCCTGTGTGTGTTTCTCCAGGCGCATTCCAGAGAACTTGTCCTCGCTTTCTTCTCCTCCTTTACCCTACTCTATGATCTGGTCATTTATAAAACACCATCTTGTTGTTATTTCCACCAGTTTCCCCTTTCTCCTTCCCAAACCTATCCCACCACCTCTGTCCTCAGGATTCCCATCCCCAGACCCTGCAAATAAGTCTCCGTACCACCCATCTCACTCTCCTTAGTCTTTGTCAACTAGAGTTTAAGATTTTCCCCACAAATGGTGCCCCCTCCAATCCTCATTCTGGCACCCTCCATGAATCCCTAAGGACTGTTACCAAGGAAGTATAAACTCCCCAGGAAGTCATGCAGGGCTCTCCACAATCTAGTCTAAGAAACTCTTCTGTACATGTCAGCCATGCATCTGGATTTTGTCACAAACACACACACACACACACACGAGTGTGCACATGTGTGCACGTACATGTGTATGTATGTATCATACTGGGAATTCAACCCAGGGACTGTACACAGAACTACATCCCCAACTTTATTATTATTATTATTTTTATTTTTATTTTTATTTTTAGCAGAGGTCTCACTAAATTGCTACATTGTGCAGGCTGGGCTTGAACCTGTAATCCTCCTGCCTCAGTCTCCAGGAGTGTTAGGATTACAAGGGTTCTCCAGCATGCCTGGCTCCCATCTCCACTCCCATTTCACCACTGGTTTGTTGAAATGTCCTTTTCTCTCTTTTTGTTCCACTTCCACCACTGATTGATCACCTACATTTAACATCCACATTACAGCTACCATCTCTCACCCCCCTGAAAGACATGATTATTTTATCATTGTACTTAGCACATTAAGTAACTTACTCCTGGGACATTGTGTACCCATTTTTTCCTCTAATCCCTTGAGAGCAAGGCATTTCAATTCACTTCTCTAACTCCTTGCACCCTCACTCCTCAGTTCCAGTTCCCAGAGAATGTAGGTGCTAATCGATCTAACAGGAAACTCAATCTATTCCAGCTAAATGGGAAACTCACACATTCAGTAACTTTCCTTTAGAAAACAAACACCAGGCCTTAAGGTGTAGCTTAGTGGTAGTGGGCTTGCCTAGGATACCCAATGCCCTGGGTTCCATCTCCAGCACTGCAAAAACTAAAATAAAATATAAAACAAAACCAAAAACAGAGCAGACATGGAGCCAACTATTTTAGCTGGATTGATCAGATGTTTCCTGCTTTCTATCACATATGCTCCTGCTGGGTGTCTCCAAGCAGCTGCTGGCCATAAGCTGCCAGACTCGTGACAACTCTCACTGCCCCCTGCACAGAAGGGATCTCCTAGGGGTTCTGCAGTGAGTGGCTTGGAAGAGCACTGAGCCAGACAGCTTGGGAAGAAGACCACAGATGATGAAACAGCTAACAGTTAGACAGTCCGGGCCACGCAAATGAGCGGTTCTGCTCCAAGCAGATGAGGCGGACCGGGACGCCACAGCAGAATGCACCAGCCTGCTATCACCACTTTCCTTACTTCCTGAATAAACCCCCATGGGACACATGCCCTTTGCCTACGCAGCAAATTCTAGCCAAACATGTCTCTGGCCAAAGACTTATCCCTTAACATTCTCCCCGAAGATTAGATGTTTCTCTCTCTGTCCAGTTCTTCAAGAACTGGAGGAAAGCAGGGTTTTGAATACACAGATAGGTCTCTGTGGGCTCAAAGAACAATTTGCCTTTCACCTCCTTGAGAGGAATGGCCCTGGAGGGAAGAATATTTCATCTAAAAGGAGGAATCTGGTTCTATCCCCATGACGCCACAAGCCCTAAAGGAACGAACAATTAATTTCTGGGCTCTATTTGAAAATATTTGGATTTAGAATATTGAGGCAAAATTATTTTAACTGCTTGAGTAGGTTTCCGTAATTTATATAAACATCAAATTTAGATCCCTATGATTTTTGTTCTGAAAGTCAAAATTCTTGGGCCGCACAATGGGCCGAGATCAGAAGATCAAGAATACTTTTCAGGATGACCTGGAGGGCTACAGTGGCCAGGCGATCATGCACTGTCTGTCGCTCCAACCTACATTCTTCTCCCACTCCCTTTACCAGAGGTCATCTGGTGGCCTACAAAAGTTTTTCTTCACTTTATATTATTCCAAGGAAATTTTACTGTTTGCAAAAGTATCTTTATTTGCTAAATGAAGTATGTGAATCCGACTGGCAATGTAGCATAGTATTAAGAAATTATCTTTCTTTTTATTTTTAAAGAATTTATTATTCTCTTTTCACCTAATTTCTTACCTCTAAGAGTTCCTTTTCTTTCCCCTCTGTTCAGGGCTGGGATGGAACCTAAGGTCTTGAGCACGCTAGGCAAAAGCTCCAGCATTGCACTACGCCCCCAGAAAGAGTTGTTTCATTGAGACTACAAATTGAAAGTTCAGAAAGCAAACTGAAAGTTCAGAAAGCAAAAAGATTTCAGCTTTCTTTTCATGCAATCAGCTGGATTCCTGAAAACAGTCACATTTCCAGCAGTTTGTTCCTTAAAGTGGGTGCTACTCCTTTGCTCTCCTCTGTGCTTTTAATAAAACCAGAGCCACAAACTCCACAACCTATGTCTCCCGTTCTGATTCGTCTAAGGTTCATTCCTGCATGAGCCGCTGTGTGAGTCTGTGGATCTCCACATACGTCCTACCATCCCTTCCAGCTTCATACTTGCAATTTACTGAACCGGAACTTTGGACTCCCTTTTATCTCTCAAAAAATCTGATCACTCAGTGACCTACAGCTCATGTTCCTTTAAGACACCAGAGAGGCCCTTAGGACATCCCCAGTTGTTTATTTAGGAGGTAGCCAGGGCAGCCAGGAGGCTCCTTCCCAGGGGACCCCCAGCTGTTGTCCCTCATCAGAGCTCCTCCAGCCTGGCCTGATGAGCCCTGGCAGCTCTGGGCTGCTCAGCCACCTGTCCCTGTCTATTAGCCAAGACACCTGGCCTAGGGAATCTACTGAGCCCCTTGTGCTGCTATATTTCTGCCTGACACCTGCACGCTGAGGCTGGCAGCACCCTGCCCATATGTCCAAACACCTGTTAGGAGACCCACATTGTGTGCCTCTATCTCTCCTCTGCCATCCACTCTCAGGCTCACGCCTATCCTAACACAGACACCACCTAGGTGATGGCCTGGCTCTATCCAAGCGTATGCATCCATCTCAACTGCATTGAATGGCACGGGGGAAACTGCTCTTGAGAGCATACACGTGGACACACACCTGAAAAGCGTTTAGGACGGTGAATTTTTATTAACTGCTTGCTTCTCTCCACATTCCCTCAACTGTGAGCTCTTTAAGGACTTAGAAAAAGACTTCCTGGGACTGAGCCTCAGTTCCTATAGTGCCTGGCTTTGTAACCGTAGGAGTACCTCTCCTCACAACACTTTCGTTCTCCCTTCTGAAATGAAGGCAGAAACATTCTCTTGCATTTTGTAGTGTTGTGAAGATAAATTGGAATAATGATGTAAAACCCTCGGATTGGCACCTGCAACATACAGAGAAGTGACACTCACAAATAGGTCTTTTCATTTCCTATACTCCCTGTTTGGACATTTCATAGAGACTTTTAAAAAATGACTGGATGAAGAAATTATATATATGAATGAATGAATGAATGAATGAATACCCAATTCTTATTTCTTCCACACAGCGATTCTGGCCCCTCTCCCTGCCTCGTCCTGCACTTATCCTTTTTCTCCCCTGTGGTACTGGAGATCGAACGCAGGACCTTCACACTGATTTAGAACTACAGCCCTGCTTTTTTTAGAGAAGGGTTTCTTAAGTCGCTGAGTTTCCCAAACTGGACTAAAACTTGTGATCCTCCTGCTTCAGCCTCCCAGTGTGGGCATTACAAGTGTGCATGCCCAGGTCTTTTTCTGTTCATTTTCCTTAAACACCTTTTTGTCAACCTGTTCCTCTTGTCTGGAAGTCAGGTTGCCTTTAAGAAACTCCATCGTGACCAATTATTTAAGTGCCACATCCACACAAGGTGTGCAATTAATGACCACTGATTAAGAACTTATTTAGTGTCTCCAGACTGTCACTTCCCGTTCCTATGGTCTCTTTGTGATCACCGCCCAGGCTCCAGCAGGCAACTAGAGATGGCTCAGAACTGGCAGATAAAACCAATACCAGTCGCCAACCTTCATCCACCTTTCCATGCAGCCATCATCTTTCTTCCTAATTGGAAAACTGTGTTC
Organism: Dolichotis patagonum; assembly: GCA_004027295.1. Taxonomy (NCBI): domain Eukaryota; kingdom Metazoa; phylum Chordata; class Mammalia; order Rodentia; family Caviidae; genus Dolichotis; species Dolichotis patagonum. Next base: position 22,444 of record PVJX010006930.1, read on the forward strand.
CACTTAAAGTTTTTGGTCCTTGTACTATTAAAAAAAAAAAGAAACCTTTCTCCACTGGTTTAAAGGAATCTGACAGATGCTTTATTCTGACACTTTGAGGTGGCACCACAGAGGACTCGGGATTTTTCCTTTGCTTTTAGAGATGGAAATCCATTGAACATATTCCACACAGCAGTCATGAGTAATGTTGGCCCAAGAAGAAAAGAACCAGCTTCCCAATGTCAGGACACCCCGGAGAAAGGGCGCATGTATTGACGGCAACTAGCGCAATGCGACTTGGGGAAACTTTAATGTACAAGAACCCATCCAGTCCCCACAGGTACTTCATGACATTATGTCAGTGACTCCAGTCTCCCTCTCGCACTTTTATTCTTCTGTGCTCCTTGTGAGTCTGCTCTATACTTCGGAGCCAGGGACCTTTAAGCAGCGGAATCTGGTGTGCCCTGAGAGGGGCGTGTACACTGTCCCAGGACCAGTCTAACTTGTCTGAAAGATAATGACAAAAATACCTCTACCCCATCCTGGGGCAAATGTAGCTGGCTTTTGCAAAGCAAGTATTTTGACAACAGTTGCAATGTGGATCACTGACTTGAGATTCCAGTCATTGTCCAAAAGGGTTCACAGCAGCCTCCCCAAAGTAGTAACATCATGTTATTGCATTCATTTCTAAAACTGAAAGATAAGAGGCAAAGCCACCTTTCTCTTGGCAAAAGACGATTTGTTCCAAGACAGGTCTACTGGGAAGGCCGTCTTTCAAGCTTCTTGAAACTAATTAGGTACAAGATTTTACTCAGATATACAGTACAAATCACTGGGCCTGGAAAATGAGCGAAGACATAAATAATAAGCACTTAAATGCATTAGGGGGCTAAATGAGCAGTCATACCTTCTCTTTCAGGTTGTCTAACATATTCCACTCAGTAGGAGCAGAATTTCCCTTTAATTGGAAGGGAAACTATAATTATGGAAGGCAGAAATACAGAAATGAATAAAAGAAAAGCACTACATATATCAAGTGAGTTTTTTTGTGATTCTCTTTGCTAGTCCTTGACTATCTTATGTTGTTCCACATCAGTACTGCTATGAATACCAGGAACAACTGTTTTCTTCCAAAATGTCATTACCTCTGACAGCAACAGAGATCCTCTTCTACTTTATAAATCTTCCTTAATATTAGTTGTTTCTAAACATTACTTTCCGGTGACTCCAGGCTCCTGGCAGGCCATTTTAGGCCACTGTTCCCTTACAATCTGGTGTCTGCTTTTACGTGGAAATGAATGCTTCACACTGAGTCTTGCAGTCTGCTTACCCTCTTCATCCATGTGAAATAATCAGACTGTCTGCGTCAAGTTCACAGGCAGAAGGCTAACTGGATTCATGCACGCAGTTTATAAGTAAAGTCAGACCAGGTAAATAGAAAGGACTCCCCACGCTGACAGACAGGATGTTATCAGATGAGGTGAACAGATAGGAGGCACCCAGAGCTGCTCTGCAGGCAAAGTAGGTGGGGGTTCAATCAAACACAGGATTATGAAGGCTCAGCAACTGCGGGGAAACTATGATTGAAAGTAGGACAGCAATCAGAGAGCTGTGTAAAGTGATCTGGCGGCAAAGGAAGTATCAAAAAGGGAGCGCACATTTTTTGGTTTTGCCCACTGTACTCAGCTCTATGCCTGAACCGTTGGTCTCTGCGTCTGTGAGAGGATACATCAATGTTGGTTCACCATTCTTTTCTTGAGTAAGTTGAGTACTAGAAATTGAACCCAGAGCCTTCATGGTGATACATACAATTCCAGTCCTTTATTTTTCCTTTTGAGACAGGGTCTCCCTAAGTCACTAAATTTTCCAAGCTGGGCTTGAACTTGTGATCTTCTTACCTCAGCTTCCCAGAACGCTGGGATTCCATGCCTAACTCTTGTTTCTGTTTTGAATGGTTATGATCAGCTGAGAAATTTTGCCAGCAGGTAATGGAAAGATATGTGCTTCCAAGTTTCAGGACAAATGTCCCATTACCAATATAGTGGCAACTCAAAGCTGAATCACAGCCTTGATGAACGATAAAGCGGGCTTTGGAGGACGAACCTGAAATATGCAGTCGATGGTCATGTTCTTCCTCTACCTTCAATATATCATCAACCTAGACGTCTACTGCCCATCATCACCTGGTCAGCCCTTCTGATGTAAAAACAATAATATCAACAGCTACAATGTGGTGAGTGACTACCACTAAAGCCTCACAAATGGCATTATCACTGAGTATCAATGAGAAGACTCTCTGAGGAACAAGAGAGGTAACAGAGTCAGAATTTTAACCCAGACCTAATGATTCCAGAACTCATGCTCTTTAACACCATCTTAAATCTAGAATCTTTGCAACCAAGAACAACAAGCCCAAGAATACAGAGCTAATAATTAATTAAAGGGGAAGATGTTGAAACTCTGAGGATCTTGGTCCCTGGCACATAAGAAGTTCCTGATAAATATTAGTGACAGAGGAGTATTTAATATTACCATGACAGTAGTAGGTAATCCTTCCTTATGCATTGTGACAGTATCTCCTCTCACAGGAGAAAAACCCTCTCTGCTTCAGCCTCTTCCCATGTTTAATGTCCAAATCACAATGTCCAAACCAATTTCCCTGCAATTCTTTTCTGTCAAGGCTATGTCAACATGACTACAAATCCAACCATATGTTCACAAAACTCTCTTCCAGTTCTCAGTGTGTGTGTGTGTGTGTGTGTGTGTGTGTGTTCATGTGTATGTATCTACAATTACAATATCCAATGAGCATTACATCTTCCTTGTCCTTCACATTGAGTCCCCTGTACTGCCAGTTCCATCTGAGGTGACTCTAAACCTTCTTCTTTATTCTCCCTTTAGAAGCAGAAAAGCAATGAAAATGTTTGGACTGCCTTGGGCATTTGTGGCAGAAGATAGGGTGGGAAGAGTTGGCAATGTCCTATGAATGAATGGCTAAAAAGGCAAGCCGAAAGCAAAAATGTCTAAATCTTGTATCCTACAGATAATTCATCGTAAGTTTTTAGAAAAAAAAAGGTGGCATAATTGGGTGTGTTCTCTAACAATAGGAGATTTTACTGGAGGCTGAATCCAATAAATTGGACAAGTTGGCCAGTGTGTCAAAACTCACAGGAAATAAGGAAAGAGACCCATCTGACATCTGATCCATTTTCTACTACCAATTTATAAGCTGTCCACAAAAATTATGAATCCACCTACATACTCCACTAGTGGCATCTTTATTTTGGTAGATGTCACCATCATCTGTCCAGCTGTTCTGATAAGGAACCCTGGAATCATCCTTAACAGCTCCCTCTAATACCTATATAATCACACCCCAGAGTCCAGTGAAATGAGTCTTCTTCATATGTCTCAGTGTGATACACACTTCATCTCTCTCCTTCTTCTCTGAAACCACCAAGGCCATGGAATGGACATTTCTTGACTGAGAATGGACACAATTAGACTATAAGAACTGTCTAACTAGTTCTCTCATGCCACCTTGGGGCATGACCTAATCTACCACCATTTTGAAGATAGATATGGCTTCTCGTAAAGTGCTGTGCTTTGACTATGGATGGTTTTATGGGGTACCCACATAGGTCTTCATAAAGTCAAGTCCTAACTGTAATAATATCTTTAGAATATGTGGCGAGAGCAAGGAAGGGATGTCCTTTCACATTCACTCATTTTCATAATTAAACTGTCCATGTCAATAGACACAAAGACTGTGAAAATACCACCCATCTCCTTTGCTCAACAAACATTTCCTATGAGCTTGCTATGTTCCAGGCACCGTACAGTGCATAGGGTACAGAGCAGGTGCATGCAGAACTCGTAGCATGAGCTAGAGCACCGGTAGGATGTCACAGATGCACCTAGCAATGCCCCCCACCTGGTCTGCACAGTCAGTGAGCTCACACAAAGGCACTTGTACTCTAGGATGGAAGAATTAACAGGACTTGAAGAGAAAAGAGGGATACCATTCCCAGCTAAGAGAAAGGCTCTGAAGAATGAAGGGATTTGAGAAACAGGCGACATGAGATGAAACCCACAGGAGGAAGCCATGATTACTCTCAACAAAGCTGGGGAAGCAGCAAAGCCTGGGGATCACAGGATTCCAGAAACCACAGCAAGTAATCTGGATTTCAAGCAGAAAAGCCACTGGCCAAAGCCAAGCTGGGAGCAGGACTGCAGGAGAAGCAGGAGCAGAGGCCCAGAAGCCACTGTGATGTTACTGAAGTCACCCGATGCAGACAAGCCAAGTGAGCAACAGGGAGAGGGAAGAACCCAGAACCACCTGGGAAGGAGGCCCACAGGCCTGGCTATGAGAGAGGCTGTGGGAGACAAGAAGAGCATCCCATCATGCACCACGATGATGCCGCTGACCAAAAGAACCAAGCAGGCCTTTGGGGGAGAAGTTAAAAGAGGAAAGTAGACAAGCACGTGTTTCATTTGCCCAAGGCGGCTCGCACTTCCGCAGAGTTCTGGATACACTGCATAACATGTCAATATGACCAGAGGAAAAGGTACGGGTTGTCTTTATCTGAACCGAGTACCTTTCTGGGAGCTCAGAAGCTTCTTTCATACTGAGATGCACATACACAGTGTGGCTGAAAACTAGGGTGAAGGTTCACATTTCATGTTAAAATTTGTTACAGTAAAGGACTGGAATCCTTCTAAAACTACCTACCTGTCACTTCAAACACACTTATCCCGTCATTCTTGCCAATTTCTGAAGCAGTTCTCAAAATTTTCTTTCCCAAATGTCTTTGGTTGTCCTGTTATGGTTGCCTCGATGTCCTGAATCGATTCAAAATTCTGACCTTTCACGGTCATTTTGACTTTGGGGAGGAGCCAGAAGTTCCAGGATGCCAGGTGCATTGAGTAAGGTGGACGAGGGTACAGGGGCATATTTTACGAGCCTGCCTTTCCCTTTGATTGCATTCAACAACAGCCTTCACTATATATTTTTATCACACCTCCTGAAGGCTCTCAGGAAAGAGGACGTTCAGAACTGCTTTAGAAAATGGCCATCAATTGCCAGTTGACCTCACAGGACAATGAAGCACAGGTGTGATGCGCATGAAAGATTTTAGACATATATATGGTTTTAGTCACCAAATTTCAAGACAATACAGCTGATACAAGACTCTGCCCCGCATTGCCCCAGCTTTCTGCCCCCACAGTGGTGTGGAGGGAAACAGACGGGCAGAGAAGAGCCTCCCCCACCTACCTAGAAAGCAAACTAAACTGGGCAGCTCATCTTCCAAAGCGAAAAGCAGAATGGATTCTAAAGTTCATTCCTCTCAGTTAATCTCAGCTGGCAGTTGAGGAGAGAAATGTATTTGCGGGCTTTCTCTTCCAATGCTTGACATGTTCTAAGATCTTAGGAGGTTATACACACTATCCCACAAGAGAATGAGCTAAACCAGAAAAGGAAGTACCCCCGCCACTTTGTTTTAAAGGAAGTTTAAGAAATAGCTGTTACATTGCCAAATCCAACAGTTGCAAAAGTCAGATGAGGGATGACTATTCCTCCTCCAATTTCTTGCCACCTGTGGGGACAGTACAAAAGCAGCATCTGTAGGCTTTATCACAGCTGTCCTACCTGGCACACAGGGAACTTGTGACAGCGGCACGGCACAGCCCATAATAAGGAAAGGCTGATAATGATTAGAGCCATCTTTTCTGGTGGAGAGGTTGAGAGGCTACCTTTAAGGGACTCCCTGAGTGTTACCATGAGAGGCCGAGGTACTGGCAGCAGATAGAGGGAGACACACGGAGGGGCTCCCAACAGTGATTTCCAGTGGCATGAGTGTCTCTCCAGGGAACCTTGATCAAAACAAGAACCCCTGAAACCTGAACCACTCTAACTAAATAATCTTCTCTGTATTTTCAGTAAGTTTCATGAGCAATTCCAATATGGAGCCAAGCTTGGGAACCCCGATCCAGTCTATTCTCAACAGGAGGAACTTTGGTCCACAGACCAGGGGACAGGGGGCAATCTCCAAAGATATTTTTGACTGTCACACCAGGGGAAGGAGTGCCAAAGGCATCTAAAGAGTAAAGGCCGGGATGGAGCTAAGATGCTACCATAAATGGGCCAAGATTTATGAGGCCCCAGATAGCAATAGTGCCAAGATTAATAAAATCTGATGTGATCTAATAACTCAAGGAATTTAAAAACAAACCCAAAACAGTACAGGGTTATTTCCTGATTTCTGGTTTCTGCAGTATAAGGTTTGTACCCAGTTCTCTAGAAATCTGACCCATTTTCTTTACGTTGTGTGCTCTTAACAGACTCATCTGAATTTAAGGCTCTTTATCTGGAGCTCAGCTGTCTCTCAGTTTTCTTTCACCAGGCAGTCAGGACTTCAATGCCTTGGGAATTACGGTTTTTCAGGCCAAAGAGCTGGCCGTCATGCATGCAAGGGAAAGTTTGTATTATCGGTTCCAGTGTTGCCTGAAACATGAGAAGCTCTTTCTATTTTATGTACCAGACAGATGAATTATAATTGGCTTTTAATGATTACCATTATGAAGCAGATCGCTGTGTGATTATCTCCCAGCATTTCTATAACACTAGGAAGGATTTATAAACATTGTTGATTCTCCCTTACAAAGCACTTGCTCCCTTACACTTGCTCCTGGGCCTGTGTGAGATAATGGCAGAGCCCAGTTTTGAGACTCTATTCATCTACCTCAGAATCTGCACCCCTGAGTACCAGGCTGAACCACTTGCCCCAAGAGCAAAGCTTCTGCCAAAGCAAAACCTTTCAAGGCTCTGTGGGCTTCAGATGGGTTACTATGTCACCAAAGGCACTTCCCAGATGTCCCTTAATTTTTTTAAGGAAAAGCAGTCTGTGCTTCTGTCCCTGGGACTCTCACTGTGTTATTGGTGGGTGGGAAACAGTCGGTAGGAACACAGAAGATAAAGAGACTAAAACAGAGCTGGCAACCAGAAAGCCAGGATAATTTTGCAAAAAAGCCTGAGCTAGGATACGAAACAGCACTGGATTCCAATCAGTACCTTCCTAGCTGAGTAACACTGGACAAAGTAATGAAGCTGTGAGTAATCATGAAATAGGAAATCTAAAGCCAACTTTTCAGTAGGATGACGGAATACCACTAAGAAGACTAACAATGCTTGGCATTTAGTGTGCACTCAGAACGTGGCAGCTGCTATTATTAGCACCACGACTGTTATTAACATGCACAGCAGGAGTGAATCTCCATAATGTTAAGTAGGAAAACCTGAATATGCTTTACTCAATTAATGAGCTTTAATAAGGTCTCGCATAAACGAAATTTATGCACACTGAATTATATACTAAATATGCTACAGAACTACGGTAATTGAGGAAAACTGCAGGCAATCATTTTGTAAGTGCTCACCCCAAAACATACACACATCTGTGTTTCCACTGAGAAAAATAAAACCCCCATCAATACACAGGGAGCAGAGAGGCTGTTACAGTGTTTTTGTTTGGGGAATGGAGAATGAAGAATTCCAATGTTTAATTTTTATCTGTTCAAAATTCAAGACTGCAATGGATGCAGTGGATGCAAAATTTGAGACTGCGATGGATAGAGCTCGATGTTATGGGTTATTGGATATAGAGGTCTGTAACCCACATGCTGACCACCAGGAGCTAAGAAGCTATTTCAAGAGATGTGTGCATGTGCACACACGCACGCAAGGAAATGTAACTTTACACTGCATGCAGAATGTATTCACTGCAAATACAAGCTGCAGGCAAAGAAAATGGTTCAAGAAAACAGAAGGCTGGAGAAGTGATTGTGCTCTAATGTGATCACAAAGGGTTTGCACACATAGGCGTCTCACCACAGAGCTGGGTGAAGCCAGGCTTTAGAGCAGCGGCGAGCTGTGCAAGGAAGGAGGAATTCAAGCTGGTGTAACGTTAGAAGGAACTCTGGGAGATGAGAAAGTGCGAACGTGCACAGCCATGGTTCTAAAGGAGCCGCTTCCATGACACAGGGGAGCACTTGGGAACTGCACGCTGGGCCTGCAGAGGTCTAGAACCACAAGCGATGCTTGGGGAATGCATGAAGGCTGTAAGTCTTGCAAAGAATCTGACTCGAGTCTCTGGAGATAACTGGAAAACTCCAACATCATCTCTGGCCTGTTTTTAATGGCACTATACTTTTGTCCAACGAAACTTTTCCCCAAATCATTCAAATATAAAATGGGGCAACATGAAATGACTACAGTAGGAAGGTACAAGGAGGACAGAAAGCACATTGTACATAACCCTCTCAACCATTTCAGAAGGATTTGAGAACTCCAGCTGAAACTGTGATGTTTCTCTCACTATCTCCATTTCCAGGTCCCAGGGGTCCGCACATCAATCTCCCCCAGTGTCTATCAGATGCACGCACTTAGTAAAGACACAGAGGCCCTCACCTGCCCAGGTGGCCGATTGCTACCTCTTCTCAAGCAAAGGTGAGATCTCTCTTCTCAGATGGAGACACCTACTCCACAATCACTCAGGAGACATCTGGCTGTGAAGCTCGCCCACAGCGCTAGGGAAACAGCACTCAGTGTGCCGAAGCCAGGTCGCATCTAAAGACTGTTTCCCAAACTGTTGAATCCCTGAACTAGATCCCTCTGATGCGATCACAGATCCAGAGTAAAGGCACTGCTCCGCTGGACAGAATCAAAATCTCTGCAGCTGGGGCTGAGGCCGCACCATCCCTGCAAGCCCCCTGGGTGACCCTTGTGCACATGCAGGGTCGAGGACCACCAGTTTAAGTTGTGAGTCAGTAACGACACATTGCGATTCCTGGAAGCATGCTCGCGGTTTCAGAAGCACGTGAAGCAGCAACGGCTAAGCCAACCTCTGACAACGCCTTTGAGCTCCAAAGAAGCCAAGCGCTTTCTAAAGAAAGCTGACGTGCAGTGGGAGAGAGGTGGGTTATGCAGAATTTACTGAACAAGGCAGAAGGTCAGGAGAAAGCTTAGGAGAGTCATAATCATCACCCGGACTGCACAGACAGAGCGAGAGCAGCAAGTCTCCTGTTACATTCTGATGCCATCAGAAAGCACTGTCTGAAGTCAACACCACCGTGACTCCCCTGACAACTTTAGCTACTGCCGCGCAACACAAGTCTGGGGACGTAATCCTGTCTCTTTGTCTCAGTCTGGCATCAGCAGGAGGCCTATGGCTCACCCTCTTTAGCTTTAGTTCAGTTTATGGAGGAAGGGAGGAGGCCTGGTGTGCCCTCACATTCTGTCACTGAGTGACTAATCATGAAATTTCTCTGACTGCAACAGTCTCCTCTGTAAAACCAGAATAATCTCCAAAAATGAAAGAAAACCTCATGTGCCTCCCAGGATGATGCAATGACAAGGATATAAATTCATTTCTCTGGCATTTTTTCTACCCCGAATGCAAAACCTGAATCAGTCTGGCAGAACGCCAACCCAAAAGACTCCCCATAAAATAGCTGTCCTGTACTTCATAAAGAAGATAAGGACTGAAGTGGTGTTCCAGATCAGTGGAGACCAAAGGGACGTGACAACAAATACATGATCTGGATGGGCTATCGGCCTGAAGAGAAAACAGCCATGAAAGACTTCACTGGGACAAATGATGAAATATGACTATAAACTGTGAATCTGATGACAACGTTATACCAGTGTTCCACTTCCTGGTTTCTCTAGATGTACTCTAGTTAAGTAAGAGAATGACTGTTTGTCCCTTAAATACACACTGAGTATTTAGGAGCAAAGAGAGAGGCAATGCCCCCAAGATTCCTACCAGGGGTTCAGAAAAAGTATGAGTAAGGAATTCTTTGAATTATTCTTGCAACTTCTCTATCATTGAAATTGTATCAGTGTGAAATAAGTCCCTTAAAACGGCCCAGCCATGAAAAAGAAGAGAAGCTGGAGGAATGGTCAAAAGTTGGGAAAGACCAAAGAAATGGGACAACTAAATACAGAGTGGCCGACAGTCCCAGATTGGATTCTAGGGCAAAAAAAGGAACATTTGTGGAAAAACTGGCAACATTAAAAGGAAGTTTGCAGTTAATTAATATATTGAGGCAATGATCAGTGTTCATTTGTTTTTCCACCCTTGGTACTAGGAATTTGAAGAAGGGTCTTTGCCAAGGGCACTGACCCTTGGCACTGAGGTACACCCCAGTTCTTTTTACTTTTTATTTTGTGACAGGATCTCATTAAGTTGCCAAGGCTGGACTCAAACTTGAGATCCTCCTGCTTCAGCCTCCCAAAGTGCAAAGGTCAGAGGTGTGCACCATCCTGCCAAATTTGACAATGTTTATTTCTTTAGTTTTGAGAAATTCAGGAAGATTTATTAAGATACTAACATTAGAGGAAACTGAGATGAAAGAATTAATGTAAAGGTATACAATCTTTGCCGTTTTCTATAAATGTAAAATTACTTCACAGTAAAAATATTATTTTGAAAAAAATTACTAGTACATATGCATATATACATATAGCAAAGGTAATTCCCAAAAGCAGAAAGCTACTCTAGTATTTATGATGTCCTGGGATTTAATCTCCAGCAGTATCAAAAGAAAGAGAAGAAAAGCAAGTCTACCTTAAAGCAGAGATTCCCAAATTCCACTAACCATGGTTGAATCAAAACTGAATAGTTCATCAGAACAAATGGACCCACCAAGAACATTTTTTTTTTTTTATCGGTACTGGGGATCGAACTCACAACCGCACACTTGCCAGACAGGCGCTTATGCCGCTGAGCTAAATCTCCAGCCCAAGAACATTTATTTAAACAAGTGCCCCCCGCAGTTCTGATGAGCACCAGGCTGCAGACAGCAAGTACCCAGTTAGGCGCCCCTCTAGGACTGAGCTGTGCACAGGGATCCTCCTGGAATCTTGTCAAAAATTAGCTCTGAAACAAGAGGTCTAGATAAGACCTAGTATTTTGAATTCCCAATAAGCACCAGGGGAGACCAGTTATCTGGTCCTCAGCCCCACCAGTGCCATGACAAGGGGCCTGGCTCCACCCTGTATAGAGCTCACAGGGTTGAGGATGGCTGCACGTGTGTGAGAGACCAGTTTCTGTCCTGTAGAAGTCATGCTTTCCTTAGAAGGTGTCATCAGAAACATGGTATGTGTTCAAATTTTAAAAAAACATCTTACAGCAAAAGACACATTGCCAAAATTCAAAATGCTCTCCCTCACTTTGAACACATTTAGCCCACCATTCTTGCTGCTTCCTGAAGCAGCTCTGGAGTCCTCTTTCACGAGTGTCTTCAGTTGTGTTGGTAAAGCTGGCTTGATGTTCTGAAAGGATTTCAAATGTTGACCTCCCGTGGTCATTTAGACTTTGAGGGAAAGTCACACAGTGCCAGACCAAGTGAATAATGTGCACGAGGACATGTCTCTTGTTTTTACGAGCCTGCCTTTCAGTTGGATGGCACTGGACAGCAGTATCCACTGTATTATTTCAATCCCACCTCATAATGACACTGACCAAATTTAATGCTAACTTCACTTGTCTGCACCAAGTATCCCTACACATATTTTAAGGTAAAATCAAACCACACATGAAACAAGGTATATGTCACCTGACAAGCTGTATGTGAAACCACTCAGCATAGCCACTCTATTTGCAGACACAGCTTCTAGAGTCACAAACAAAATCACTTCAAAGATCAGTCTAAATGACAGCAAACATGATCATCCAAGGACATCTTGTTTGACAACAATCCCTGCTACGGTTTGTGTCAAGATATTGCCCCAAAACAGTCATCTCGGGGTGGACTTTCAGAAGTGGCTGAACCTAGAGTATGTGATGCTGGGATTAAGAGTGTGTGGACAGTTCACTGATTGGTTTGTCACTGCCCTAACTCCAGTAGCCTAGATAGCATATAAAAGGGGTAGAAAGACACTGTAAGGTCATTTGTTATTTTTGCTGTCTTCTTCTGCCACGAGTAGTTGCCCCTCTGCCATGTGCCACCCTGCTTTAGAGCCAGCAGCCGACAGACTGAAACCTCTACAAACTGTGAGCTAAATAAACCTTCCCTCCCTCAGTCGTGGCCATCAGATATTTGGTCTCAGCAACAGAAATGTAACTAGCACAATCCTCCCAACATACTCTTTCTTACATTCAAGCTTGAGCTCAGCTAAGTCTGGTTGGACCTCTATAGTTTGTTTCAATGATTCCTTTGGAATTACAGTGGTCTTCAATCAGGCAATACAAACTGACCAGGAAAAAACTATAAAGCATAATTATAAAGTAGTATATAGCACATAAAGGTTGGAGTTGCCATGGTATTATAATTTTGTAAATGTAGAAAGCTATCAAGAATCCTGTATTATATGCTTTCTGAAACCAATAATGGTATATTAAGTCTTGCCTCTTGTTTCCATCAATCATTTGCTCTAGAGTGACTACAGTAAAGTAAGTTTAAAAATAACCTTCTTGACATAATCTATAATCAAACAGTAATGAGAACCATACCAAGCAATTATCAAGATTCAAGCTAAAGGATTGCCTTATGGGTAAAATCATTCTTCTCAACTTCTTGCTATTTTTTTCATTTAATAAACATTTACTAAGGATGTATAACACGCCAGACAATACACTAGACACATGGTAAATTGTACACTAATAATAAAACTACAATTGGCTGGGATTCAAGACTGAGTCCTTGATACTAATTTCATTATGACGCTGTTAATGCAACAAAGTACCAGTGTATCTGTCAAATGCATCTGCAAAGAAAAGCAAAGAGAAAAATGATTCAAACACTTAAGTTTTGTGTGGCCTATAGTTTTTTAAAAAATCTGCATATACTGTATTCCTGGGGGTCAAGGAGGCAGGGTTAGGGAGGCAGGGCCAGAGAGGACTCCACCATGTCAACTGCTCTGTGTCCAATCAATTACCCCTCCCCCTTCCCCCTTGCTTCAGACACAACCCAAACCTATGCTGGAAGAGATAAAAATGCCATACATCACCACTCTACGTGGTACAGAAGTCAAACTACCCAGTAACTATTATTTTCAACACAGCCAGAGAGAGAGGGAAAGGGGGAAAATGCAAAGTCGATACAAACATTCCAGGATAGAGAGCATACAGAAAATAACCATACCAATGCCGTCTGTGTTACTAACCTGATCAATCTCCATGAGTTTGGGGTAGGCGCCCGGCCATTCTATGGCCACCTTGACGATGTCCACGGGTGGCGGCATGGTAAGCCCCAAAGATATCCAAAGCCAGTGGAATCTGGGATCCTATGGCGTGGACGGCCCCACGTGTCTACGCCTAATGAGCAATGACAAAAAGAGAAAGAGAAGTCGCTCAGTGCAGATGCAGGGCGATTCTGCTTTATCACTTCCTGTTTGCACTGGGTGGTTTGGGTACAAGAAACGCTCCCTTTGGCGCCTGGGTGCTGAAGACAGCCCGGGGCTCAGCCAATAGCACCACAGGCTCCCGAGGAAACTAGAAAGAAGAAAACAGAAAGGATCCTGCAAACACCCTGGATTCAGAGCCCTGAGCATTCACCTTAATTCTCCATGGAAAGCAGGCGGCCCTTTCCACCATTCCGCTCTGGACGGTGCCCTGGGTCTGAATGAGCAAGGCTCACTCCGTCCAGACACCATGTGAACGCCTGGCCCCAACAGTCTCCGGAAGGACAGATTGCCCAGGAAGTCAGGGGCAGGAAGCAGCTTTTATTTAAAGCATTCTCTGTGTGTCACAAATAGACCGCCACACTATGGCAACCAGGATATTACGAGGAAGGAAAAACCCCCAAGAGTTCACACACATGCACACACACTCCCTCCCCGTGCCCAGGTCACAGTGTGTCTTCCACGGTTTGAGTATACACATGAGCATAGGTCGGCATTCAAAACACACCTGCAATTCTCATTTGAAGGAGTAGTGTAGCTCACACAAAGGAAGTGAGCATTATCCTGTTCTGCCTCTCCGATTTCTTTTAGCATTTTAAACAAGTAAAACAGGTGACCAAACTGCATGTACATGTACGAAGAAAGATGTGCAAGATACAGTCACTCACCTTCAATGTCACAGCCCCACCTAGAGCCTCCAGTCACCAATTATCCAAAAACCCAAAGTTATTAATTTCTTATGCATCCCTCCAGAAGTCTTTCAGTATGGAAGCCAAACGCAGACATATCCATTACACTTGCCTCCTTCTTTACTAAAAAAGCAGCATTCTATATCCCTTTTTTCCCCACTTGCTGTATCTACTGTATCTTTGTAAGTTACTACAAATAGAGAATCCTCATTCTTTTCACAGCTGTAGAACTAGCTCTCCGCTGTGAGTTGTTTTGGTAATCCCTCACCAGTCTGGGAAGCTTAATCTTCTGCATACATAATTCTGCACATGTGAAAGAATGTCCTGCAACCTATCCACGGAAGTTTTATTGCCGGTCAAGGGGCATACGTAGTCTTAAGTGTAGACAGCCATTTCCAAGCATTCCATTGCATGGTCCGTAGCCATGTATAAGCCATGTATATCCATGCAGTCTGGCTAATGGTGCAATTTTTGCAAACTAGACACAGGTTGAAAAGCATGTGCCTCAAGGTACTTTCGACTGGAGTTTTTCTGATAGCAAGTGAGGATCATTGTAAAGAGCGAAAGTCACAGTTGCTCTCTCATGAAGCATCCCAATCTTTTGGCCTGTTCAGCTGGATTGCTGGTCTTTAAAGAAACTGAGCTCTGTAAGAAGATTTTAATCGAATATGTGCAGCTAGCTCTTTATCAGACCAGAGTAAACCTTGTCAGTTTCTGTTCCAGATCTCCGTGACAGCTGGACCGTCACTGAGATGCAACAGACAGCAGAGTTAATAATGGAAGCTTCCGTGACAGTGGTGCTTACATAAATAACTAACTTGGGCAGGGCTGGCAAGCAGAGGAAATGAACCCAAACAAAACTGCTGCTCCTTTCAGCCTTAGGGTGACTGGGGAAGCCTGCCTGGAGCAAATCGGTGATAACCAGCAAGGGCAGATCTACAAAGAAGAGGTTGAATCACTCCATCAACAAATAATTATTGAGTCTCTGCTTTACACTGGGTCTGTTTACCACACTGGGAAGATAGCAGCAAATGTAGGTTTTAGATAATCACAAGAGACACAGGGAAGGTAGAGTGGAGAAGAAGGCTTCGCAGAGATTGAGTATGTCAGCGTGGAGCAGAGTGAGAGAGAATGGATGAAGTATGATTTTATACAAGAAATGCAGGGCAAGTGTCGCTGAGAAGGCGGCATCTGGGTAAAAACCTGAGGGTGGAGGAAGTGGCCTCTGTGGACCACTGGGCAAGAGCATACCAAGTACAAAGACTCTGAGGCAGGAATCTGACTGGTTTCATTCCCAAACTGGCGAGTTCCCAAAGCCAAGCAAGTCAAGGCAAGAACTGTATGAGAAGAAGTTCAGAAAGTGGTTGAGGGGCAGCTTGTTGTGATCATGTCCCCCTCTCCCGAGCACATTCTATCACAGCCCTTGGTTTGTAACTTGTAGACAATGACAACAGCCGTGCAAATCTACTAACAACAGAATCAGTGCTACTTTCCAAGGAGCCCTTGACAAACACCGAAACTCTGAACATTCTGCATTCTATTTGAGTAAGTTGAATGTTTTAGGATGGACTCCTCCAGAAATAACGACTTACTTCTGCATAACAGTACCAGTGACTGTTTATAATTCCCCAAATGTAAAAACAACTGGTTACCCAAGAAGAGGAACCCGTTTAATAGTGAGGGTGTCTCCTATGTGCAAACAACGCGCTTCCTCCTCACAGTCTGTACCTTGTCTGAACACTTGAGAACTTAAAGAACACGGATCCATCCTACTGGTACCCCTTTAACTCAGGAGCCAAAGTAAATTACACTTCCTGGGATAGAAATTAACAACGCAGGCTCTGCAGTGAACACGGACTGTGTGTATCAGGCGATCACCTTCAGAACAAAGGACGAGGCTCAAGAGAAGAGAAAACAGAAATAAAAATGCATTCTGAGCACTGCCTCACACCTCTACATAAAGCGCTCTTAAAACTACACCAAGAGACGTTATCTTACCTTCTAGGAATCAAAAGCCGGGCCTGTTTTCCTACATGGCTGACTGATGTTTATTTTTGGAAGTCTGTTCTGGGAAAACCTGCTCGGCAGGTGAGAATACAATGGCTTGGTTCCCCTGGGCCCCAGGAGAACAAGGAGGCTGGGAAGCCTGTACAAAACAGCCATGGCTGGAACAGGAACCTGGGATTCCCCTGCGATTCTCAACCCACTCTGTGGCTTTGCCACATTAACACTGATAGCAGGGCTGGGCGGCAGGCAGATCCACAGAGACGCCCAGGACGGGATGAATAATCCCATCCACTTCTGACTCCACACCGTGTCCTCTGGGATATTCATTTCCACAAGGGAA
Source organism: Dolichotis patagonum (assembly GCA_004027295.1). Classification (NCBI taxonomy): domain Eukaryota; kingdom Metazoa; phylum Chordata; class Mammalia; order Rodentia; family Caviidae; genus Dolichotis; species Dolichotis patagonum. The sequence continues at coordinate 38,864 of PVJX010006930.1, forward strand.
CAGGTTTCTGGCCACCATCTCTGTTGCTTCTGATGGACTTTCAGGGAGAAAAGTCCCAGCTCAGGCACAATTAGCAACTGGGGCCACAATTCCATGCCATGGGGACAGCGGACAGCATCCCTGGCCTCTTTCCCACTCCAGACAGTGGAAACTGTCTCCAGTGAGGTTGAGAGCTCACAGACCTCTGGGCAAGTTACTGCTGGTCAGGGCCACTCCATCCCCTGGACAGTCACAGGGCAAATGGCCTCATTAGGCCACAGTGTCTGCTCAGCCCAGACAGAGATGGAAATGAATCTTAATTTCTCTACCCAGAAAATATGATCTCCTGTGTCCTCTGCTTCCCCCAACAGAGCACTGGTGGCACTTGATCTTGCAATCAACTTCTCCCCACTGCCCCTAGGGCACTGTGAGGGCAAGACCCCCACCCCACTCTGTGACAGATCCTGGCATGCATTTTAATGCATTATGGCTGGATGGTCACTCTCCACCAGGACTAACTTCTCATTAAAGCTACAAGCAGTGGAACCAAGTCTTGTGCTGTCAAAATCACCCAGGTACGACTTAAATTGCCCAGTAAATATAAGCTATGTGAATGTGTGTAGACAGCCTACCATAACAATTCTTATACAAACTGAAATGTTAGAACCACTAAAGGCAGAAATAAATGTGAAGATTATGCAGCTGGTTAGACATTCCAACCAGCATGGTTCTAAAATAGCTGTGGAGTCCCTGGAGGTGGCTAGGGAAGAGGTAGAGAATTCCAAAATGTTCCTGCTTGCCTGCTGGTTTTACTTTATTCCATGTAATCTTCCATTAAGATGCTATCGGCTTAATATTATGCATGTTCAATTGCTCGCTCACAGTTAAGTGAATTAAGTGAGAGAGGAGTCCCTCCCTACTCAGTTACTTACTCACCTGTGTGTATCAGTGACACAAGCCAGACTAAGGCTACCCTTCCACTGAATGTCTCCTTGGCTTGGGTCACATTCCCAAGACAAGGCAGAGAAATCTCTCTGTTTCCATCTGGAAATCCACTCTCTCTGCACACTGTCCCATGCCCAAAGTGCTCCATGTCCGCTTGTGCTTGAAGCTTATTTCATTGTGGTCTCTTAATGATTGGTTCCAGGTCTCCATGGCTTTCCACAAGTTGATTAGATCTTGGGTTCCAGAAAATTCCAAATACCTGGGTCAACTTTTTTTTTTTTCCAAATTTCTCACATAGTTTTGGTTTGAGTGGCCTGCAATGGCTTGAAACCCTTTTATCCCACTTTTAGTCTTTCTGTTGCCCCAAGGCTCTACATCAAGGTGGGTGGTAGGGCCAGACCTGCAAGGCTGTGTCTGTGGAATCTCAGGGTTGGAGGGGACTAATAGGCTGGCCACCTCCTCCTCCTGGCCCCGGCGTAATATAAGGACCTGACAGATGGGTCAGCAGAGGCCAAACTGGATCACTGGGAAAGAAACACCAAACAGCTGGAGGAACAATTTGCTTTCACCCCTCTGCCCCTTCCCACCACCCCAGGAGAGGGGTCCTCTCCCTGTGAACAGATGTTATCTTTGGTGATGGATAACAGGTTTATAACAAGAAGAAGAGGCACTAGCCTCATTTTTAAAATACTGAACAGTGCCAGATGGAAAAAGATGGACATCATTTGCTCTTCATATCAGGTTCTGAAAAGAGGGAAAGAACTCCAGAAGGGGCACCCATAGATGGTGGCTTGTGATCGCTCCGCCCTCCAGTCTTTCTGGAGCTCCCCACATTGCCCTTTTGTGGACACTGCCTTGGGTCTGTGCCCAGGACCTTGAGAAGCTCGTGGAAGGCCGCTTGGGTGAAAGTTGTGTTCTCTGAGCTACACCCAGCTACTTCAAACAGACTGATGCCATCTCAGCGCTTCCTGAACAGGACCAAGAACACAGGAAGGGACAGGTGTCACCAGCTGGCTAGGACTCAGGATGCTGTGACTGTGTCTTCCCCAGCAGGTTTCAGGGAGGGCAAGTTGGTCCTGAGAAGCCATGTGGATGAGTAACGTCTGCAGGAGGTCACCATGGCAAGAGTGCAGCCAAGGCTCCCACAGTGGAGGGTACACATAAGGTACCACTGACCCTGTCCCCAAGACCAGGAACCTGAGGGTCATCCTGAGAACAGCAGAGGACCAGAGAGCACGCTGTCAGCTGCAAAGAGGAGGACACATAGTGCACATAGAAAACAACAGAGCAGCCTTCAACCAACGGAAGGAACAAAAAGAGCTACATCCACTCTGAAAGCTCAGTACTGTGCTTTATGTGTCTGCTGTGGGCAAAATGCCTGGAGATCTTAGCAGCAACTTGGGCCATTGATTTGGCAGGAGGTGGAAGGTGCTGCTAGCTAAGGCTGGTTTGCAGTATGACAGAAACTTACAGAGGAATGTCTTTTCTTTTACGCCACCTGGAACCGTCATCATGAAAGGTATAGGACATTGGAGTACTTTGTGGCCTCAAGTGAAAGGCGTTATTATTTGCAGTAAATTAATGAAAATGCAAACTGTTAGCAAGTTTTAGTAGTTTTCCTCCCCATACTTACCTACTCTCAGGAATCTCCCCTCCCCCACCATTCATAGGTTGAAGTCCTAACCTCAAGAATGTGACTGTATTTGGAGACAAGGCCTTTAAAGAGGTGCCCAAGTGAAAATCAGGTCATCCAGCCTGACTGGCATCCTTCTAAGACAAAATGTGGACACAGAGAGAAAGACCATGGGATGACAATGAGAGAGAGACACGGCCATCAAAAGGCCAAGGAGAGAAGATTCTACAAGGAATCAATGCAGCCAGCACCTTGGTCTCAGTCTCCCATCCTGCAGATGTCTGAGAAAACACATTTCTATCTTGAAGCAACCCAGTCTGTGGCAACCCTAGAAAACTAAAACCACATCCCCAAAGGCGGTATTAGGAAGACTAATATTTGATACAAAGAAGCTTCACAATTTCTGCATTCTGAAAATGCACTGGAATAATTTAAAGATAAAAAATAAAAATAATAATCTGAGAAAATATGCCAACAAATGGAGCTAAATCTTAACAAATACCTTTAATAACTATGTCCTATGCATTCATAAGAAAAAAGGTACATCCTAAGAAAATGGACAAAGCAATGCACAGAAGAGGAAAAGCATGATGAATAACATCCCTAAAAAGTAATAAGAGGAATACAAATTAAAATAACAAAGTATTGCTTTTTGCCTAACATATTGGCAAGAAAAAGAATGTTTATTGATTTCTGAGAATAAAAGATAATCATATATGCCTTATTACCACCCAGGAAAAAAGTATAAGCAAAACTATATTAAAAATAGGTAAAAGTGCTTTATTTTTAAAGCCATTTAGAGTAATTAATTTTTATGTTAGAATTTACTCTCATCAAACCACTAATGCAGGGTTTCATAACCACAACACTTCTGATATCTGGACCGGATAACTCTCTGTTCTGGGCAGGCCCTCCTGGACAATATAAGCATGCTGGTAGCATCCCTGGCCTCTAGCACCTCCCTCCTCTGTAACTGTCACAACATCCCCTGGGTCGGGTGACACAAAAGGTCCCCTGGTTAAGAACCAAGGCACTAAAGGTGGCTGATTATAACCTTGCTTTTAACAACCCTCATAAAGTGACTGATTATAAACTTGCTTTTAAAAACATCTATTAAAGGTGACTAATTATAATCTTGCTTTAAAAAAACTCCCTTTATAGCCATGCGTGATACTGAAGCGTAAGAATATCTGCATTCCAGGTATTCAGGCTGAGGCAGGAGGATCTCAAGTTAAAACCCAACCTGGACAACGCAGCAAGACTCCGTCTCAAAACAAAGACTAAAGGGAGGAGTGTGTGGCTCAAGAGCCAGAACCTGGCTCAATTCTCAATCCTGAAGGAAAAAAAAAACCTCATTATATCATATTCCAAGTTTACTTGTGGACACTCATAGTCATAAATCACAAACCTAGTATTTTAAGTCCAGGAAAAGGAGATGAGATGGAAGCAGGGATAAATTCAATGATACCAGCTTTTTTTAAGTTGCTGAGAAAGGGAATTCGATGTGCACCATTAACATCTGAAAACCACGTGGGCAATGGGTCAGCTCGCTACCTCAGCCCTTCTCTGTCACACACAGCTCCAGGCAGCCCTTGCAGGTTCGCTCTCAGCCCATCCAGCACACATTTCCATCTCTTTTTCAAGCGGCAGGCCCTGCCCCACTGGCCACGAGTCGCAGGTGGCCAACCTGGCCAACACTGCCACCCATCTCCCTGGTGCCAGTGACAGGTAAACAGATAGGCACATGGACCAAAGGGTCAATTTCTGGGGATTGGTCTAAGAGGTCGGGGAGGAACGGGGTCTCCTTCCCTGCCGAGATGGCTGATGTGGAAGCTGTTGCAGCCACATACCCTCCATGCGGGGAAGGACCCACTGCTCTAAGGAGGCATGAGGCAGAGGGAAACAAAAACAAGCCAGGAAGAGCAGTGCTAGGGAGGAACGGAGGGCTAGAGGCCTAAGCACGTCCAGTTCCTGGTTCCTCACGCTTTGCCTCTGTCCTCTGAGCTATCCTAAAATTTATTTTGCCATCCATTGGAACAGACAAATTCCCCATCACACTCAGCAAGTTTGAGTCATGACTATGCCACCTGTAACTGAAAAACTCCCAAGCCATCAACCCCACCCTATTTGCTGCCCTGAATTCTAATCTTGGTGTTAGATAAGTGACGCAAAAACACACTTTCAAATTATACATTCTAATCTTGTAGCCACGTGAAAACGGTCTTTTACTTCCCAGTTGTAGATCTCATATACAAAGAGTGATCAAAAAATGCTGTACAGTGAATGTTTAAATTACAGTAAAAGGCACGCCACCCCAGCACCCCGCTTTAAATACACTTATCCCACTGTTCTTGTCACTTTCTGGAGCAGTTCTGGAAGTACTCTTTCATGTCACACTACCCTGAGTGTCTCACGGTTCTGAAGTGACTGAAAATATTGATCTTTCCTGGTCATTTTGACTACAGAGAAGAGCTTGCAGTCACACAGTGCCAAGTCAGATAAATAAAGTAGATGAAGACACAGCAGCATGTTTTTCTGAGCCTACTTTTCTGCTGGATGGCACAGGGCAGCAGCATTCACCATTTTTTAAATTAGATTTTATAACAGCATGAAAGAGGACTTCTAGAACTGCTTCAGAAAATGACAAGAAAGATGGGGAAAGTAGGTTCAAAGTGAGGGAGAGTATTTTGAGGAGGATTCATGGTAATGTGTCCTTTTCTGTGCTGTTAGTTTTTAAAATTTAAACATTCATTGTACATTGTACTCACCTTCCTTGTATCTATTCATCCTCCAAACCTGTGTTTCTTCTCTGGACTATGAGCAGAAGTCATTCATGGATTTCAGAAATTAGTCTCACTCTAGTATTTCCCATACAACACTACATACTTCTTTGAGGTACTAATAAATGCAATGAAAAAAAAATCAAGTCTTTTTTGGAAAACAGTGAAGGGAATAGTAGTTCCTAAAAACTGGTACATGTGCTGTATACTTTTCATGACATCCTTATGAAGTAGGTACTGTTACCAGCCCATTTCACAGATAAGAAACCTGAGTTGCAGAGACACTATTTAAGTTGTCTACTATCTGGTATCCCCAAAGGTTCCTAGCCAGAACACAAGCCACACCTATCTCATTTGACAGCCCATGTCTGTAGCCACCATAGCATTTTGAGATAAATGCTTTACTACAGGGCTTCTCAGGGCCTTAATAAAATACACACACTATACATAATCTACAATATTTCCCAAATGTATTTGTTCAGATTTTATTGTTTTCACGGAACATCTTGTGGCACTGGCTGCTCATAGAATATACATTGGCAAATAATGATGCAAGACCGTTTGTCTCTTGAGATTCTCAGGGGAAAAAAAAAGAATTACTGATAATCTTGGCCAGAAATGTAGTGGAACACAGCAGAGAAAACTCTTTCCTTTAGTCCCGTATTGGATTATCATCACTTGCATCTCGAGACTGTCTCCAGGAAAGCAGCCCAAATCTTCTGAGTAACTCTTTCCACTTCACATTAAACAGTAAAAAATCAATTAACTGCAGCTTCCAGTGTGCAAATTAGCAGGAGAAATAACAAAAGAAACAGAATCCTTACATCCGACCACTGCCAAGTGAACACCAGTGTATCCCACTCCACCAAAGACATCTGCTCCCCACCACTCGTGCAAGGACTGGAATAAACACAGCAGACTGGCTTTTGTAAGGTTTCTCAACAGCCTTCTTGTAGAGACTGCTACCAGCAGTGCTTAAAGCAACCCCTCATTACACCCTAGACCAGCAAAGTCAGGCTCATTCCCAGGAGTGCATGGGTTGAGGGAAGAATTAACTGGTGTGATTGAAAAAATATCATAAAAGTTTTCTAAAATTTTTTTAACTTATCACAATAAAAGACCTATTATCATTAACCATCTTCACAATCGTGTCCTTTACTTCAAACACACTTAGCCCATCCTTCGTGCCACTTTCTGAAGCAGGTCTGGAAGTCCTCTCTTGTGAGTGTGGCTACCTAGATGTCCTGACTCAATTGAAAACAGTTACCCTTCGTGCTCATTTTGACTTTGGAGAAGAACCAGAAGTCACACAGTACCAGACCTGCTGAATAAGGCGGGTGGGGGCACAGCGTCATGTTTTACAATCCTGCCTGTCTACTGGGTGACACCGGGAAGCAGCACTCAGAGTAGTTTCCATCACACCTCCTAAAGACACTCAGGAAAGGGGGCTCTCAGAACTGCTTTAGAAAGGCAAGAAGGATGGGATGAGTGTGTTCGAAGGTAGGGGGAACATCTTGGGCAGGATTCACAGCAGTGTGTCTTCTATTGTAGTAAAAAATTGCTTATTTAAATATTTACTGTGCTTCAGTCACATCTCATACAGATCTGTGATAAACGGTTGCCACCCATTCCCTCATCAAAGGCTGCTGTTTCCTGAGCGTGCCCCTGCCTGTTTTCACAATGTTCCTCAAGCTCAAATGTCCTGTCCTCTCCCATGGGCCTGCTTCAAAGATTCTCATCTGGACTTCAAAACCAATGTGCCAGGTCCCCTGAGAGACGGCCCTGGCCTCACAGGCTCCCAAGCTACAAGCACCTACCTGAATCGGTCTTCTTGGGTGCATATAATGACCTGCCCTATTCTATTAGTTTCCATGGATTCTTGAGGGCAGGAATCTGATCCTATTCATATCTGTACTCCCAGTCTTTCCCAGGAAGCATGGGAAAGAACAGCTCAATACTTTATAGACAAGTGAATGAATGAAAGAATGAATCACTCCTTAAAAACAAATTCAGAGATTTAAAACAACAGAAGTGAGGATTCCACAAAGGGATGATGCACGGTTACAATCCAGAACTGCACAGGAAACCTTCAAGCGTACCTTCCAGCAGCAGCTCTCAATCGTCTCCCTGGACAGAAATAGAAGCAGGACCACTGGAGGTAAGAACGGATGCCTTTTCCTCCTGGAGAAATTGTCAAGAACAGGATGAGATCCAAGCCGGGCCGCGGGGCCTCTTCCCTTTGCTCTGAGCATTCTCCCACGTGGAGATTCAGCACTTGAACTGGAAAGTTCATTACTCTGCAAACCAACGCACATACTTCCTCCCTTGTTCTGGTTTGGTGGATATTTGCTTTTCAGATTCTTTCTCTGCTGCTGTGGTGCCAGTGGCTGCTCCCCAACTCCCAGGAGCCCTGTCACTTCTGATGTGTGCAGCCTGACCCTCCCCAGAGGAGGGCTGAGAAGCCCAGGCCCGGCTCCCTATCGCAGGGCCCAGACACACAGTCGCAGGAAATGCTGGAGCCTTTCCACCATCCTGCAGCCAGGCACTCAGAGTTTCCAAACCTGCTGATCAGAAAACAACGCTCAAAGCCTCCCCTCTCTGGCATCAGCAGAATTCTGACAGCCACTCTAGGAAATGACTGCAGCAGATCACCAGGGCGGCCCCCTGCAGGACTGGGGGACAAACGTGCCACGGGCACACCGGCTGCTGGGAGCCGGCAGCTTCTTGACCCCTCAGCCAGCCCGGATCTCATTCTTCAGATGGCACGGGCTTATCTGCAGTGGGAGGTTGGCCTGAGTGTTAATCCTACTTCCGCCACGGTAAAGCGCTGAGGCTCCAGACAAGTTACATAATATCTCCGTGCTCCTCCGTGAAGCTGGAATAACAGGAGCCTGCTGGGCCGAGAGGCTGTACCCAAGTGCTGTGCTTTGTTGCTGACAACTCCGCGCTGCTGGCCGTAGTGGAACAGCCTCAGACCCAGAGCCTCTCAGGGACCTTTTCCCTGGATTCTTCCTGCTTCTTTCCTCTCTTCTCTGAGGCAGGTTGTAGAAACCTGAAATCCTGATCCCCAAGGTGGGTCACAGAATCTAGAACCCCTCTCCTCCAAAGTCAGCCATAAAGCCTCAAAAGGACATTCCAGGAAGGTCACTCTCTCCCTTCTCCCTTGGGGACCTTCTCTCCACAATGGGTCCAGACCTCTAACTCGGATGAAGGAGTGAGTGCTGAGAGGCTAAAGGGAATCCAGCTAGGTCTTGCTGTCCACCACTCAGTCTACGATCACCAGCTCAGATCTTTTCTGTGCAATCCCAGTTTGTCTAACCTCAGCATGAACAGTTTTCCTTGAGTCCTGGGGCCTTCATTACTGAGGGCTTCTATGTGCCTCACAATTGCAGTTAAATACATCTGGTTTTCTGTTGTTTTGTCCAAGTGTCTTTTATTTTAGAGATACACAATGAGTAAGGTGAGGCATTACCCCTTCCCACCTGGGTAGTAACTTTCTTACAGAACTGCTATGAAGATGAAATATCCAATGGCAATTAGAGCAGCGCCCGTCCCAGTATTATTTACCAGACTCAGGTTGCACAGACGGGTGAAAGCACGTCAGGGGAATGTGTCTGCTGCCTGGGAATTCCCACTACGCTCTGTATCCTACCAGACCTGGACATAACAGTGTTACAGAAGGCATGCTAACTCTGCCTAAAGTCCAGAAAGGCTTTTGTTTCTGTTTTTGTTTTTGTTTTTGGGATTTGAAGATTTTTTTTTCCCAAGGATGTGCAGCAAGCAGTTTCTAAGAGATGATGCTGGAAGACACTGGAGGAAGAAAGTTGGGCTCAGACCCTGAAAACAGTCTGAGCAGATGCCCAGAGGACCATGTGAGGACATTGTCCCTCCAGCCCATAGGCTCAGGTCCTCCAGGAGGGTTTTCTGGAGAAGTGGCCATTGCCTTGAGTCGGAGGGTGTGTATGTGTGTGTGGGGGGAGGGGGTAAGTGGCTGAAAAGGGACCAGTGGATGCACAACTTCCCCAACTGTGTGTCCTTCTAGCGTTGTACAGTGACATCTATTCTCTGCCCCCTGAGCGACGGCAGGTAGACAGAGGGCCTGATGGGCTTATTATTCCACTGAACCTGCGGTTTTACTGGCAAAGAAAATAAGGATGACTCAGCTCCCTACTGACTCATGAGGATGGTCTAATAATCATAGATCTACACAGAACCCCAGTCAGGTGCAGTGGTGCACACGTGTAATCCCAGAACTCTGGGAGGCTGAGGCAGGAAGATCACAAGTTCAAACCATGCCTGGGCAACTTATCAAGATCTTGATTCAAAATAAAACAAAATAAAAAGGTCTAGGAATATAACTCAGTAGTAGAGTACTCCTGAGTTTAGTCCTCAGTACCACAAAGGAAAAAAGGGCCTTTTAAAATGTTATTCTAACATAGATCAGTCAGAAAACATGAATTTCCTCTACTTTTAAGATTTTAGATAAAGTCTACCCCAGCACCTATTTGGGGGAAATAGGGTCAGCATTTCTCCTCTAACAGCCAGATTATGCACTGAGATTCCTTTTCTGCTCACCACTGTGTTTTCGGTTCTACCTTTACAGGTTAAGCCAATTATGAATTGAAAATGTTAGAAAATAAAGCCAGGCATGGTGGTACATGCCTATAATCCCAGCACTTTGGAGGATAAGGCAGGAGGATCACCTTGAGTTCAAGACCAGCCTGGGTTACGTAGTATGATCAAAGCCAGCCTGAACTGCACAGCGAGACTCCATCTCCAAACAGCAACCAAAATTAGAAAATAAAAATTTCAAAATTAACACAGCAAGGAAAGTAATAGAAACTTTTTTAAAAGGCTGTGTAAGTATTTAGTAACAGTTACACTTATAATAATAAGTAACCTAGAGATGATTTAAAGTATTTGGGAGAATGTGCATAAGTTGTATAAGGACTTGAACAAATTCGAAGATTTGGGTATCTATGGGAGGCTTGGGATAGCTGTAGTTTAGCCCTCTAGTTATTAGTTACAATCTCACACCCACCAGCACTACAAAGGAACAAATCTGTAGCTGTTTCCTTCTTACCTCTTTCACCTTAGGAGGATCTATCATTTCCCCTGGATTGTATAATACATATCTCTCTTCTGGTTTTTATCTGAAATCCTCCAAAAGGTTGGTGCAGTATGTCTTAAAACAAAACCTTACTAGGGACATGGAATCAGCACAGACACAAGGTCACCTTTTGAGAAATTTTCCACAAGAATACCTAGATGAGAATAGACCCAGCGGGTCCTCTGCAGACATGCAGATGACTGCAGGAATTCCTTACAGGATTCATTTTATAGAGAAAGCCTGAAGGTATTAAATGGCACCCTTAGTAACTATCTGGGGGAAATGGGGTGTGCAGCCCTATCATAGAAGCCAGCATTGTGGGTGGCATCCCAATTTTGCCCATTTGCTCACCATCCTGAAGATAATATTCTAAATGCGGTTCTTCACAAATGCTCATCCCTCCCCGCCTTACTGCATCCTAAGTAGAGCTCCCCATAACCTGTCTGTAGCTCCCTGGGAAGTGGTCAGATTAAAGCTGGTAAGAGGAAAACAAAAGAACTTCCAACTCAGCCTGGGTAGCTTGCTGGGTTAGTACCTTCAAAAATGTACTTTGGTTTCCCCTCTATCTTCAACTCTCAGAGAGGCTGATAATTTAAAATTCTCTTTATCTGTATTCAGCTGTAGCAAATTTAGACCTTCACCTGCTAATCTCTGCTTTGATAAGGACTCTTGTGAAAAAAACAATCCAATGACAGTAAAAACAACAACAAAAGAGAAAAGTCAACAGGCTTGCTAGGCTGATAAGATTAATTGTGAGAAAAAAATAGAGAAGGCCACTATGCATCTTATCATTGCATTATCATGTTATTATCCTCCTGTCTAGGAAAACATACTAGGTATTATAAATCTGAAGGGGAAACACCTGACTTCTACTAACAGATCTGGTAATGGGGGCAGATTCTGAGACCCAATTACAGGAGCTATGAATTTGATGAGTGAGGTCAAAGGAAACCGAATTCCACAGGAACCTGAAGAACCTTACTTTTCCCAGCTGTTTAAAGCAAGGGCAACTCCTACACTGCCTACACAGGTAAGGGGCCAAAGAAAAAAAGAGAGAGAACGTTCTGAAGGCAGACACATCTGGATTTGAATGCAAAAGCAGATGAGGGTTAACAGCAGGACGTAAGATGAGCACATCCATCTGTATCCTACCTCTGCCTGCAGGAAGAACGGGTTGGAACAGAACCGGAAAGGACAGGCAGAGGTTGGTAAGAAAGACACTGATGCTGTCACCCTTGGGGCTGAGACACAACCACAGAAGGCCAGGGTGACAGATTTTTCATATTCTTAAAATAGAAAAATTAAAAGGAATTGATAATAAAAGAGAGAGAAGCTGGAGTCCAGGGGTGGGGTGCAGAGCAAGCTGCCGGCTCCTCTAACAGACACGCGGTGATGTGCTTTTACTGAGACCAGACTCTACCAAATAAGAGCAGGGCTCAGCTAATTTGCTGAGCCCTCGGGTACATGGATGACTCACCTGGAGGAACCAGGGGGAAGGTCCAGGCTGTCAGTACAAGACCCTTCCACCCGGAAGCTGTCCACTCCACCCCAGATGCATCTACACAACCAAAATGCACGGCCATTCCCTTATTAGTAAGTGGGAAGGAGGCAGAGCAGAGTGGGCGTGGCCACAGATGAGACTCAGACCCAGCTTGAGTCTCATCTCTTCCTAGCCTCACTACTCCCCAACCTTGACAGAAATGCTCTCTGCACCTCAATTGGCTCAGGTGTAAAATGGAGAATGCCACAGCACCTGTCTCATTGGTTCCTTAGGATGAGTAAGTACCAAAATGATGACAACTGTGAACGCATGCACTTTCCAGGTTCCAGGTACCATGGAAAACAGTTCACACAGACTCTCTCTTTCATCACTCTGCGACACAGGTGCTATCACAAGCCCCACCCCTAAAACAAAGAGAGGGCGTCCCAAGGACACCAGCTGCCAGCTGGGTTAGTAAGCAAGCTGGATGCCTAGGCCTTGGCAGTGCCTGGCCCAAAGTGACAGCCGAACATCCCCAACCCTGATGATGAGATGGCAGATCCAGGCTCTTACAATGAATGGATCTGGTTCTGAAGGAAGAAGGGTCCAGGGTCAGCTCATCTCCATTACCAATCACTTCTGCACTTGTCCCCCTCCAACTTCCAAAATCCCAACTGCGACTTCCTGAACCTGCTTCTGACTTTGACTCTGTGGACAAGCAATCAGCTGTGGCCTCAGATTTCCAAGCTCAACAAAGACTCAATTCTTGGTGCTGTGTTAGAAACTGCAATTTAATACTACCTCTGAGAAACACTTTGGAAAAAATAGCCCACAGCTCAGAGAATAATTTCCTGTGTGGTAAAACAGAGATCTTTTCATGACCTCTATCTTTTTACCTTTCCACTTAATAATGAATGGATATTTAACTTTTGCATGAGCTAAATAACTCTCCTACCTCCGAGAGAGAGAACAGAGAGATTCTTTCATAAGCAGATAACACGATTTTATTTCCACTAACAAGGAATAATCTTAACTGACATCTCGCTCTGTCAGAGAACAGGCTCAGAACATGTACTGAAAACTGAAATAATCACTTTTTGGTAGCAGGTCTCAGCGTTTAATGAGCTTATTATGGCAAAGAACCTAAATAGCAAATCAGTTCACTGGGGTACAAGAGAGTTCACGGGGAAGTTACACGGCTTCAAGTAAAAGTTCATGAAACTTGAGTGAGATTGAAAAAAAAAAAAAAGACCAGCTCTGTGGTTGACATTTCAAACATCTACTTAAAATCTTCCAAGCCAAGATTAATTCAGCCACATACATAAAGCATAAATGCTGGGGGCCCAGCAAACCCAAAAAATATTTTTTGAGAAAAAGATCCAGATGTGCCCATGGGGAATCTTCACTGGCACACTTAGGAGGAGACAGGCCTCAAATCGAGGGCCTCAAATTTCAAAAGGATTTCAAGCCTCTTCTCAGCTCACCCAACTAATACAGCCCATCTGGTTTTAAGAACCTGCAAAGAATAAAGAGTAACTGCACTACACACCCCATTAGTAACAATAACACTGAACTCACAACCATCTACAATGATGGTGAGTTGGTATTTTCAACTGAAAATTCTTATAAACAACCTTAAGGTTTACGAATGGGAATTTAGGGGGCTGAGGATTTAGCTCAGTGGCATAAGCACCTGCCCTGCAAGCACAAGGTCATGAGTTGGATCCCCAGTACCAAAAAAAAGAATGGGAACTTGGATTAAAAATGCCAGAAGATAGAACAAGAAATCCTTTAAATAAAAACCCAGCAACTCTAAGCAATATTCACAGCATATTTTTATTGACTCTATGCCCCTTAACACTTAAATATTAATATGTATTTACTCAGTATATCTCCACTACAATGGCAAGAACTTAGGAGAGCTAGAATGTTCATACATTACTGGTTTAAAAAAAAAAAAGAGTCCTTTCCAAAACAGTTTGATGAGTCTCTAATAATATTTAATATACACTTTCATAGCACCAAGCAATTTTCCCTCTAAGAATATTCATCTCAGAAAAGTGAAAACATACATCCACACAAAGGTTTATAAACGAATGATCCTAACAGCTGCATTTATAAAGATACTACAAAAGCTAGACACAGCTCAAATGCTCACCCACTGATGAAATGAAAAACATTATAGAATATCATCCATACAGTGGAAGACTACTCAGCAATGTAAAAAGAGGAAAGTACTGATAAACATGACATTAGGAGTGAATTAGGCTAAACCAAGGCTCTGTATACTGTTTACAAAGTTGTTTATTTCATTGGTTTTGTCTCTGTGTTGGTTTGTTTCTTGGTATTCGGGATTAAATGTAAGGCCTCCACACTGAACTACATCCCCATCCCTTTTGTTATTTTTTTTTAAATTATTTTGAGAAACGTTTTGCTAAGTCACTAAATTGCCCAGTTTGGCTTTGAACTTGTGATTCTCCTGCCTCAGCCTTCCTTGATGCTATACTATGCCTAGCTACAGTTAGAGCTTCACACACATTCAGTTGCATAATGTTGGGCTCAGAAAATGACACCCCAAGAACAGTGCTGTGGCATCAAGTACTCTGAACTAAAAGCAACTGGAAAACCTCAAAAGCAGAGTATTTCTGGCCATCTCTCATGTCTTCACTCCCTTCTAATCCCCTAAAGAAAGTCATAGAAACCAGCATTCTCCCATACACATGGTTATAGAAACTAGAATTCCTCTTCCCCAAAGCAAGACATGGTATCTATAAAACTTACTTTTGCTCTCTTCTTCCTGGAAGATTTTCATTCCATAGCTCTATGCCCAGGAGGAAAGAGTATCAGAGAGAGGCCAAGAAGCATCTGGACAGACAGGCCCTGCTGGGCCCCTGCATCTATGACCATTGGCCCAGACCCTTTCTGTCCAATTGCATTTCCACACAGCTGTCCACACTTCAGCCAAACTAAGCACAAAAATAGTTTTCCCCAGGTCTTTGGATCTTCATTTCCAAAGACTATTATACTACATTAAACTTTGATTCTAAAAATGTGTCATGCTTCTCCTTTGTTAACTTGTTTTGTTTTGTAGACCCATCAGCTGTGGCCATTTCTGGCAAATGGTAAGGAAAGGTATCACAAGAGTGTGTAAGACCCTTCATTTACACTATGAACAGCAGAATTGAACAGTTCCCACAAAGACCACAGAGGCTCTACCTCTGAAATACTTACTACTTGGATCTTAACAGAAATATTTTGCCTATTTCTATTCTAAGTAAAAGAAGCCACATGCAAAAGAGTACATACTGTATGATTCCATTTATAGAAAGTTCTAGAAGAGATGAAACTATATGGATAGAAAGCATATCTTCAGTTGCCAGTGGCAAGGCCAGGGGTGGACTCTGATTGTAGTGAAGGACAAGGGAACTTTCTTGAGTGGTGAAACTTTCCAGTTTGGGGTAATGGTCACATGACCATATGTATTTTCCAGTTCATGTTCAATAAATGAAAATGTATTGATTCCATTATACCTTAATAAAGCTAGCCAAAAGGATATATATATATATATATATATTTATATAATTTATCATTATCACATTCTGCCAAATATGACCAGATATTACCTACCTCCTGCTGTAGGTATCCTTTGAGGTACTGGAAATTATGACATTGAACCAAAAGACCAAGCTTCTGCCCAGATGAAGAGGTTATATATAGTCAATAAGGGTAAAGTGTGAGGAGACACTAAGATTTCAACAGCACGCAGACTCTAGCAGCCAAGCTGAACTCCCAACGATTTCTAAGTCCCTGTCTTCTAGCTCTCTGGACAGCTTCATACAATCCCATGAATACACTTTAATGTCACATCAAAAGCCCTAAACTACATATCTTCTCTCCTTCCTTCCATCCTCAAAATATCCACCTGTTTACTTGACATAGCTACTTAGGAATCTCACAAGCAACTGAAACAAAACATGTCTAAAACCCAACTCCTTCCTCCACAATCTCTTCCTGCTTTGGAGTTTCCAATGGTAAAAAGCAGGTTTCGGCTGGACCTGTCACCAGCCTCTCAGCTTTTTCCCCTCTGGGCTCCCTGGGGGACAGGCCAGCTCTCACGTGAGTGAAAACCACAGCCATTCATGTGACTCATTGCGACCAAAGCCACGTGGAGGAGACAGAGACACTGACGGGCTGGAGTGAGGTCCTCATATTCTCTCTTCCTTGGACACAACAAATAATCTGGGGACTTCTTTCAAAGCGTGGGCAGCATGGTCCATGGAGTTTGGAGCATAGTCTTCCTGGAGGGCTGTCTGGACCCATGGTGGACTCTGTATGACCACAAACTTTTATTGGCCTGAAACCTGGGGTATGACTGAGCCTTCTTGCACAATCCCAGGTTCTCCAGGGTTGATGCCAGAACTGGAGAGTCCTCCTTCCTGCTCCCACTCCACATGCAGTCAGCCATGACCGAGCTATACTCTCACAGACCCTCTGGGCCAAAGCAAGCCAGACTTGCAACAGCCCCTCTCTTTCTCCACATAGCCGCTGTCTCAAATAGCCTCCCTGCTTCAGTCCCTTCAATGGCTCGCCACTGCTCTGAGGCTTAAATCCCAAACCTCTATGTGGCCTATAAAAGGCCTGCATAATCCCACCAGGGCCCACCTATCCAGACCCTCTCCCTCCCTTCTCTCCACCCCATCCCATGTCAGTGGCTCCCTCTCTCCAGGCTGCTCCATGGAACTTCCTCTCCTCTCCCCTGCTCTCTGCTGTTTCTTCCTGCTACATTGTCGAAACATTCTTTCTTTCAATGCAAGAAATGACTCTACGGAAGTCTCTAGAAGGTCACGCGCTTGTTTCTGAGTCAGAAGACATGAGGCTAAGTCATGAACTTTAAATCTCAGATTTGCTGGTATCATGGGGTGTAACCACTGGCAGAAGCAGACACAGAAGAAAGATACCTCCGGAGCCTAAGAAGCAGGGAAAGAACTGATATGGGAGTGACCAGAAATCCAAAGAAGCCAGGGAAGGGATCCTTAGAAAATTTCACCATAGAAGGACTCTGAAGCTACTGTGATCACTCCTATCCAATGCTTCTGTACTGACTAATACAAATCCCGCAGGAACAATCCTTCACTGAAATCCAGCTGTGATGATGCCCTAAATTATGAGTTCTCTGTCATAAAACAAAGCCCTTCCCATGAAAGGCCAAGGAATCACCCCACTCTCCACATCTGTTGGTCCCTATAGTGGCAAGCCTTGGTATTCTCCTAGTTTGGCAGAGTGAGACTCTCAAGACACTTTCCCATATCACCAAAGATTAAAAACAGTTTTCATCTCTCCCTTTGTTAATACAAAATGAGACTTCAGAGACTTTCAGGAAACCCTCCTATGGGCGCCTATCTTCTTGGTATTTTGCCAAACATTAAATACATGCATGAAAGTGTTTCAAGTTCAGATCACAAGCTACAGTGTTGAAACCCACTCAGGCTGAAATGAAGGCTCACCTATAGCATTTCCTTCACAGTTGATCTTATTCTTTTATGACGAAAGAATCGAAATGTGATCCAGAATTTCAAAACAAATAGTAGGAGGTTAATGGTGGTTAACACCTTGTAACACACTTGACCATTTTTGCCTTCACCTAAATGTTGATCTCAGTGAAGAAAAACTTGTGTGTGTGTCTTTCTGCTTAAAACCTTGAATGCATAGGAAAATAAACTTCTAAATTCTATACAGCAGACTTTAATTCTGGACCAACTCCTTTTTTTTTCTTATTCTTTTTTTTTAGGATAATTACTTTTGGTAATCAAGGGAACAAAAACATTCAGGTCAAACCACTTTCCTCTTCTTTGCTATTTTATCACTGTTAATATTTGGCATTATACCATCTTCTTTACTGGAGGAAAGAAAGCAAACCAGAGAGCTTTTGTGGTCACATCCTGTTTTTCAGGTGCCACACAGCTCAGGGTATTTGTTTTTCTATCACCATTGATGGAAAAAAACACGAAAGGTGAATCCTATTGCAGATACGTCAGAAACATCTTTGTAAAGAGCTCAGGATATTTTTATAAACTCTTGTGGGCCAAGACACTTGGAGCGCATTAAAAATTATCTATGGATGGTCTCCTAAACATTTCTGAGTCTGACGACTGTCAGTAACTCTCCTAACTTGAAAGGTGAGAAAAGCAGGTGAGTTTTTAAATTTTCAACCAAAAGCTCTTCACTCCCACAACTTTACCTCTGAGCCTGTAAAGAACAGAAAAGTAATAGCAGTTTTCCTGTCTGTACCTATGAACTGGAAAACACATCTAGTCTTTACTGAAACTAACAACAGTAGGCCACAATTCCATGTTGAGTTTTAAAGTCTGTGATGTGGCACTCTATTCTTAGGGTAATCAAAAGCTGGAAAACTTGAAAGAGTAATGGGGCTTTCAAAAGGACACCTGGAAATAAAAGGGAATTGTTAGGGTGAGCACTGATCAATCCCTTAGCTTACTACAGGGATCCTGGTGAAATGCAGAGACCTCAGTAAAGCCAGGAGTTTCCCAGCCGCACAGAGAGGACAGTACACAGGCTCATTCTGGGTAGTGCTGGCCAACACCAAAACATCACAGGAGACAACAGGCAGCAATAGGACACCTGCTCAGCAGTGGCACAGGAGAAGCTGTCCCCACCAGTAAAGGTGGAAGACAGACCATCTTCCGCCTTGGAGCTATCAAAGCACCTACTGCTCTTCTGTCTTCTTTGTTATGTCCAAAGCTTTAATCTCAGCAATTATCCAGTCCAGACCCAAAGTGAAAACACAGGGGAAAAGCTGTGACTTCTGAGGTAAGGCAGTGTGCTCTGAAACTAACCAGGGAATTAATCAGTGCAGACAATCTGGACAGTGCTCTTGCCCTCACCGGCGCCCCTGCTCTCAGCTACATAAGCAAAGATCCCAACTCACCATCAGTCTTTTTCTGCGCAAAGAGAGACATCGTAGACTTTTTACCTTAAGTATCATTATCTCTCCAGTGCTATGTTTAAGCTTCCCAAGTATAAAAAGTTATGGCTAATACTCATTACATAACCTACGGGAGATTACAACAGCAACACCAGTATGAGAATATTGGATAGATGAGATGAATGGCCAAGCCAAAATTTCTTGTCCCTTAACCACTCATGGGTCCTCTCCACCAAGGAGGTTCCTGAGGTCCAAAACCTGGCCTGAAATTTGTTACTAAATTTTCAAAAAATAAAAAATAAATCACTTCTCCTTCAAAAGAGTTTAATATGGATAAGATGGGGAGTTCAGAAAGAGTATCTTTACTTTTGCTCTTCGATTTTCATAACTATGTTATTCTTTCACAAGACAAAAGAAACTGTCTAACATATTTTTCTTCACAGTTAAGTTATTTTGCAAACAACAAAAATAAACACTGTTAGTCAAAATTACCTTGCATCAAACTTCAGCATTAACTACTTTTCATACATTAAAAAACATATATTGGGTCTCAGAACATCTCAGAATACAGTACCTTGAATTTGAAGAATAGTTTCATATGAAGGAAAGAAAGAGTCCCAGACGCAAAACCTTTCTAATCCTCTTGCCCTTCCTTCTCTCTCTTCCCTTTCTCCCTAAGGCAGGCCACAGAAACCAGAATTCCTTTTCTCCAAGGCCAATCACAGACATTCTAGTTTCTTCCTCCACCTCAGAGCCAAACATAAAAGCTAGATATCATCACTTCTCGGCCTTTTGGCTAAGATCAAGTGCACAAAAGCGAGATATGCTACTCTTCCCCCACCTTTGTGAGCTGGCCATCAAGAAATGCTCAGACCTACCCTTCCTGACTGTAGTTTGTCACACCCTCATTCTAGAAGGGGTCTTTCCCTAACACTAGGAGGAAGAATGCCTCACAGAGAGGATAAGAAGTATCTGGAAGAGGCTCTGCTGGGCTTCTCCTCTCTGTCTGACCTTTGTCTAATCACATTTCTACAAGGCCACCTCTTCCTCATCAAATCCGAACATAAAAACGGTTTCCCCAGGCCTTTTGATCTTCATTTCTGAAGACTTCCACACTAGGTACAACTGTGGTTAAATAAATGTGTTCTGTCTTCCTCTTGTCCACCTGTCTTTTGTGGTAGGAGTGTCATCCCAGACCCTTACAAGGGGGAGGAAAGGCAGCCCAACTCTCCACCCTCTATGCTTGTCAGTCCTCAGAACATGTCATCACGCAGCCTGTGGCAGGTAAGCAGATGCTATGCAGACAGACTCTGAGGCATCAGAGCTGAGACCTGGCTGACCATGACATTCAGTCCAGTCTCCTAAACTCCAGGTGAGAGCAGTAGCACAGTCAGGGCAAAGAGCTGGGCACACATGTGAATCATTTGTACTGTGTTTGTAAGTTTTTATGTCAAGAAACAAAGGCAGACCTCAAATCCCCATGCTCACACCACAGCCTCTGTTCATGGGGGCCCTAAGCCTGGGAAAACATCAAGGTCTTCTCCTCTGCAGTCCCCCTGGTGACATCATCTCCCAACATGGAGCTAAGAACTAGACCAGGTTCAGTGACAGCATTTGCCAAACTCCTCAAGGGAGAAAGAGAGGCTCTGTATTCATTTCACAAATATTCATAGATCAGTCTCTGGGCCTGGAGGTTCTGCAACAAGAGTGGAATATGCCTGAGTTGCTGATCATGAGAGTTTACATTCTTAATCTCAGAAATCAGAGTGCAGACCGAACAGTCCACTGAGAAAGTGAAAGAGCACATAGACACCACATGCTACTAAAATACTTTACACTTACGAAGCTTCGTTACATTAATAAAAATATGAAAACAAAGTATTTCCAATGAGCTAGTTTTATGTTTTCTGGTAGAGGGGGTGGAGAGTCAACTCAACTGGTGTTGGCATCCCCCCAGGGATTGGTGGCGTACACTTCTGGGTATGTCTGGATGGGTCATGGAGGTTCAGACTTGGACTCTAGATCTGATCTCTGGCCGTTTCCTCTCTGTCTTTGTTCCTTGTTCTGCTACCTGGCCTCCATGAACTAAGTACTTCTGCTCTATCACACCCTTCCACCATGATGTTCCTGCCTTAAAGTCAGTTGACCTTGGACTGAATCTCCTTAAAACATCAGCCAAATCAAACCTCTCCTCCTTGACCTGTGTATGTCAGGTACTATTTCCAGCAAAGGGAAAGCTGACCAATAGACTGCGTCTACCTCTTTCTCTGTCTCTACCATGGCCCTCTTTGCTTTCCCTTTGCCATTCCTGCCACTTTCTAATACAGACCTATTCACTGCATGCGGGACTCAGCTGGAGTGTCATGTCTTCAGAGAAGCCTTTTCCATGTAACCTAGTGCCAGAGAAATAGTTGCCCACACCCCTCAGCACATACACCTGGCTAGTCACCCTCTCCTGCTTCTTCCCTTTAAGCTGTCACCACCTTGTACCTATCAGTCCTGATTTATTGTCTTGACTCTGCTCTGGAATGGAAATTCTCTGAGAACAAGGATGTTGTCTCTTCACTATTGTATCTGAAGACACAGTATGATCTCAATAAATGTTTATTAAATGAGTAAGTAAATAAAGGAATAAACAGATCTTAAATTTGAATCCTGCTTGTGCAATTTAATGAGACCGTTCTCTCCAAAATAAAAAAGCATTTGGGCTATAGCCTAGTGAGAGAGCATATTGGGCTGGCCCCCTACTCCCACATTCAATCAACCAACCAACCAACCAACCAATAAGTCAGGCTAGGAAGTCAAATATGACTACTTTTTCTAAATATTGTAGTGAAGGACCCAACCTAAATAATAAGGCAAGAAAAATAAACATATAGGGGGAGATTTCACTACAGAGATGATGATTATCAACAAGAAACCTTAATGATAAGTCAATTGATCAAACTTTGTAAATACAGATCAATACATTAAAGTGATTTGCATTTCTCTATATCAGCAATGAAACATTAGAAAAACTGTGTCTTGGAGGGACAATGGGAAAAAAACAGAATGGAAGGAAAAAATAGAAACAAAGCTTTTGGAAATAAAGAGGGAAGAAGGACTTAAAGCAGGGGAGGAGAGTGGGAAAAAGCAAGTTATGCCATGTGCAGGTACAAATCTCTATGATGAATGCAATCATTATGAATATCTAAAATCTACCAACAAAATGTATTTAATTTTTTTTAAAAAGGCAGAGATATAGCTCAGTGGCACAATACCTGCCTAGCAAGCACAAGGTCTTGAGATTTCTAGTAGCAAAAAATAAAAAATAAAAACAGGACACTTGGAATACAGTTGGCTCTCCATAGCTCTGGGTTCTACACTGCAGTTTCAACCACCCATATTAGAAAGTTCCAACAAACAAAACTTGAATTTGCCCATGAGGAACACTGCCCTGAATGCACAGGAATGAAGTGTTGGTTATGCACACCCCACTATAGCTCCACCCTCCCACAGTTCCTCAGCCTCAGCACTGTCCCCCTTCTGTTTCGTGTGTTCTGCAGAGAGGCTGACGATGCTTGTGTGTGTGATAAATGCACAGACATTTTTCTCGTCATTATTCTTTAAACAATAGAGTATAACAACTACTTACATAGCATTTATATTGCATTAGAGAGTACAGGTAATCTACAGATGATGTAAAATATTTGGGAGAGGTGCAAGGGAAAGAAAGAAAAGAAGACACGAGGGGAGGGAGAGAGAAGATAGGGCATCAAAAATGACCACAATATAGGCAAATATGGCAGTTTCCCAAGACGCATGTCACTGTTATATGTCACAAACATATACCAAAGAGTAAATATATATTTTAAATATAAAGTATCTGGGAGGACGTGTATAGGTCATATGCAAGTCCTGTGCTATTTTATACAAAGGGACCAGAGCATCTGTAGATTTTGGTGTCCTCTGAAACCTTAGAAGTACGGAGGAATGGCTCTATATAAAATAAAACTTTGAAAAAGCCTGCTGTATAAAGTAGTAAAAGGTACTGAAAAATATTAAGAAACATCAAAATAAATGGAAAGACATAGAAAGATTATGAATGAGAGGATCCACTATTGTAAAGATGTCACAAAGGGTAGGAAACTGATGTGGAGTGTGAATAAGGACCTCCAGCCACAAGGGAGTAGACACATGCTAAACATGATTATGGGAGATAGAGAACAAACTGCCTGATAAATGGTACAGGGACCATGCTGGCTAGGGAAGAAATGGTGTTCAATGTCTGCTTTATAATTCATCTTAAGTGAAACAATTCCAAACAGTACATATTTGAATGAAAAAACATAGACATCCAGTAAATCTTAGGATACAAGAACACTCTAATTACCAAAGGAGAAGTACTTTTTAAACTACAAAGAGTCCAAAATATACAGAGCCTGACTGACTCATCTATAATCTAATCAGAAACATCTGTTTACCAAAGGAACCATAAAAAAATAATAAATATAAAAACATGTTATGAAAATATAAACTACACGTATAGAGAGGGATATTTAGAAACTTTATAATAATGAACAAGGAACCCCAATGAGCTGACACAACCAGAATAACAAACCCAAAAGACATGGCCAGGTATATCATGACAAAGAAAACATGTTAGGTCAACAAGCATATGAAAACGAATCTCATCAGTATTCAGAGAAATGTGTGTGTGAGAGAGACAGAGAGAGAGACAGACAGACAGAGAGACAGAGAGAGACAAAGACAGACAGACAGACAGAGAAATACCCAAAGTGCCACCGCTTTATCTCCAAGGGAAAAGAATATTACTCGGCTTATCAATCTCAAGTGTTTGGCAAGTGGGCAGAGCAAAAGAATGTAAAATAGTACTACTTGAAAATGTACTGGCCTCCCCAGCATCATCTTCCTTTACTCTGACACAGGACAAAGTCATCCTCTCTTGGTCACACATCCTGGAAAGACTCTGCTTGTCCACAACAGAGGATGGACAAAATTAATCGTCATCCTCTTCCCTAGCAGCCAGAAACTGGGAACAGGCAAATGTCGACCCCTGAGAGAAACTAACTATACTATATTCATGAAATGAAACACACCATAAAAAGCAAAACTAAACAACAGCCACATAATGTTGTTGCTGGGCAAGTCACTGCAAAATGCAAGCAGAGTAACTGTGCTTTTATAAAGTTGCAAGAGATACTATTTGTATTTATATAAATAGAAATAGAAAAACAAAACAAAAAAACACTGCCTTTAGTTACTTCTTCTCATTGTTGAGACAAGACTATCCAAAGTTAAAGGCAGAAAGATTTATTTTGCTCACAGTTTGTAGAAATTTTAGTTCATCGTTGGGGGGCTCCAAGGTAGGGTGGTTTGGCAGAGGGGCATCACAGAGGAGAAACTGCTCAAAGCAGACAGAAGGCAGCAAGACAAGCAAAGGGTGTTAGTGGCCTTTCCTGTTTCTTTTATACTCTAAGCTATGGGGATTAGGGTGGTGCCAAACCAATCAGTGGACTGATTGAGTAATCACACACCCTTAATCCTCACAGACCTCTGCAAAAGTCCCACCTGTGATCACATGAAGCTTTGGGAGGATATCTAAACACAAACCATAACTACTACTAAGATATTCAAGACATTCTTTACAAAAGTGAAAGAGAGAAATGGGATCCTAGTTTCAGAATTTCTTAACATGAGTGGTGGGTACTTGTGTATTCATTTTATTAACTTTCATTAAACAATACATATATTCTCTAAAATTCTAAATCCCCATTTATGTACAAGGTATGTTTAATAAAAAGTTAAAAATGTACCCTAAATTACTACCAAGTGTTTACTTTATCTGGACACTTTGTCATGTATGTAAAACACCAAACTAAAGCAGAAGAAAGAATGAGGCTTTCAACACTAATAGGGAAATCTCTTAAACTTCCTCACACAAACTTAAATTAGCTATGTCTTAGGAATCTGTAAGGCCCATGTTTTCTCCTCATGTAGACTTTCACAAGCAGCCTCAAGATTGAACCGCTCGGGGTAACTGCAGCCTTTCTTGGCGCCCCTAATCAGCAGTACAACACTCTCTGTACTCCCTCACCTTCTGCATTTGGTCATCACTGCCTGGTAGGTTACTCAGAGCAGCCCATTTCCTTGGCTTGTCACAGGATTATTTAGCAGGTCCAGGGGGAGGGTGGGGATACAGAGGAAGGTTTGCTCAGAGACAAATCAGAAAGGAACTGAAATGCAGGTCTCCCAAAAACCTTCTCTCTAATGTTACTAAAACTAATGAAAATAACTGTCACAGGCAAAATCGTGAAATGAGTTAAATTGATGCAAATACTACTGGTAATTACCATTTAGTCATTCTCCTGACCTTTTGCAGAGTATGTGATGAACACAGTGACCGTGCTGAGTTTCAGGGATTTTTTTTTCTTTTTTTTTAAAAAAGCACCGAGTTTCTAGTTCCAAAACTGATTTATTATCAGGGTTGGTGGTGTGGGCCTAAAGCCCCAGCACTCGGGAGGCTGAGGCAAGAGGATTACTGGGAGTTTAAGGCCAGCCTGGGCTAACGTGAATTCAAGGCTAGTCTTAACTACATAGTGAAACCCTGTCTCAAAAAGACAAAACAAAACAAAATCAACAACAACAACAACAAAAACCTAATGTATTGTGAAGAACCTCATCCTAGTCCCACATTTTATTTATTTACTTTTTGGTACCGGGGATCAAACTCATGACCTCTCACTTGCCAGGCAGGTGCTTACGCTGCTGAGATAAATCCCTGGCCCAAGTCCCCACATTTTACAAATAAGAAGATTAACCAGAATAGTTGAGTGACTGAGGCCCTTATCATGAAGAAAGAAGATCTTAACTTCTGGAGTCAGGGGCCTTAGGTTGGAATCTTGGCTCTATCAAAACTAGCAAAGTGGGTCTTGGTCTCAAAGGACCTCGGTTTCCCTATCAGTAAAACAACAAGGAAACTACTACCTCATAGAATTGCCATCATGATTAAATGATTCCAAGTACTTCAGATAAATTCCAGGCACCTCATGAATGGTCAATAAATGATCATTATTATTTTTTAAGGTCACAAAAATCAGGCAGGTCCAAAACAGTTTTCCACTAATATATCTTTTTACTCACCCCTCATCTACACTTTCTATTAGAGTTTGAGGCAGTACTGGAGATTGATCCCAGGGCCCAAGCACTGAACTAGATCCCTCCTTTTGTGAGAAAGGATCTCCCTATGTCACTAAGTTGCCCAGGCTGGGCTCAAACTTACCATCTTCCTGTACCACACTCCAAGAGTGCTGGGATTTCAGGCATATGCCACCATGCCTAGCTTCATTTTGAAAATTAGAGCAATATCATCATAAGTACCACTTATTATAACTTTGAACTGTACTAACATACTTTTCTCCCCAGTATTTAAAACCAAAAAAAAAATCCATTTTGAAGGATTAAAAATACAGTAATTCAACAGAAAACTGTCACTCTACTTTCTGCCAACCCCATTGGTCCAGTTTATACACTTAATAGGAGTTTTGCATTGGGCTTCTGAATAAATCTCTCAATTATTAAGGGATCTAGCAGTTGGTTCTTCTCTTTAGTGCTCTCTTTCATAACTATTTTTCCTTCTAACCTGGCACGACATGTTGTTGACTGGAGTAATTATCGTGAGAACATGTCTTTTCGAGCCAGCCTATTGAAGCTCCAACCTGTCTTGTAAAAGAGGCCTGTCAAGGGATGAGCCCAAATTACATGTTGGAAAAGCAGTAGTACATACACTGTGACACCAAGAGGGAAACATCACCCAGGACAAGTAAATGGTTCCTCCTGAAATCCTACCACCAGATGTGCCTTGCAAGTCAGCATTTCAAGGTATAGCCGGGACAGAATTAGGTGTAACACTCAAGATGGTGCCAGCAGAAATCCAATTCCAGGAAGGGCACTTATCCTAAAGCCAAAAGCAAATCTTTCCATGCAGAACTGATAGTTTTAATGAATTTAGACCTATGAGATAAATCCTTCTGTGAGTATTTTGATTCTTTTTCCTATTAAAAGAAGAACAAGTCTTATTTCTTTGTGGCGCTAATTTAATTTAAGCAGAGCTTTGCTTCTAAAAGCCTTAGTGTGTTATTGTAAATGCTTAATGGTTGTACAAACAATATTTACTTGCTGTAAGTCAACACAGCTACTGATGGCAGCTCAAAATGTAAATAGAGTCAATCCATAATTCCCGGTTCTTTCTTTCCCTGCTCCCCTGGGAGGATCTCTCTCAGCCTAACAAGCACTTAAGTTTAAGAAACCAGAAACCAAGGGTATCCAATGAATGAGCAAATAAAACATAATTTGTTATTTAATATTTCTAAAAACATACTGAAGTCATCATCATGGGAAAAATGTGCACTATGTTGGAATTCCCTGCACTCATTTTATGACTATTGCTCATTTTAATTATATATGAAGTGTAGGCACTGTGTACCAAGTTCCCCAAAAGCTAATCTAACCAACAGCACTGGTTATTATACCTTGAGGTCACATTTAAAATACTGAACACCAATATGGGCTGCACGAAGTCCAATTGGAAGGGATGCTGGCAATTATGGACCAAGATGCCTACAAATCCTGACTGAACTCCAGATCTGTGGAGGCCCAAGCAACCCCAGGGCAGAGAAGGAGAATGTGGTTGGGGCTTGGCTGTTGTTATGGAATCATTTGTGTCTAACTCTATCAGCACCCAGTTCCCACTCCTCTATGATACCTAAGGATTTATTAATAATCTTCTGGAAGTTCTTGATAAAAACTCAATACGCATATACAAAGTGTGAACAAAAGATATGGTGAATGTTTAATCTTTTCTAAAAACCTTATTACGGTAAAACATACACAAACATACACACACACACACACACACACACTGCCATTAACTCCCTCCAAATAACTCTTCCTCACTTTGAACATATTTATCCCACTATCTTGCTACTGTGTGCAGCAGCTCTGGAAGTCTTCTTTCATGATGATCTATCATTGCACTGTCACGGCTACCTTGATATCTTAAGTTTATTCAAAACATCTACTTTTCGTGGTCATTATAACTTTTGCAAAGAGCCAGACGTTGCATGGTGCCAGATGTGGCGATTGAGGTAGATGAGGACACACTGTCATGTCTTCACAAGCCTGTCTTTCTGTTGTACAGCGTGTGGCAGCAGCATTCACTACATTCTTTACCCCACTTCATAAAGACTCTCACAAAAGAAGACTTCCTGATCTGCTTCAGAAGCTGGCCAAAATGATGGGATAGGTGTGTATGGAGCAAAGGGAAATATTTTGAGGGAGCATCATGGCAATGTGTCTTCTACTATAACAAATTCCTTCTGAATTTAGACACCCACTGAATGCTTTGATCACCCTTTTATATTACTCAAAACACTATATGGCCAGATAAAAAGAATGTAAGTTAATTGTTTTTCAAAACTCTGTAACTCAACACAATAACTTTTTCTTTGTAGCCATCTCCCGGATTCCTCTAATAGCTCCTTCCCTGGAAGCAAAGCAATGCATAAAAGCAAGTATAATCACATTTTAACAGACTACAGCTCCTCTACTGTACATGTGATAACTAGGAAAAAAGGGGAACCTTTTTATGAATCAGTAAGCCAATATTAAAAGTTTTCTAATCAAAAAGCACTGACTCATGCAGTCTGAGAGAGAAGGGCTGAAGCAACTCTTGTTTACAAAGTTCAGAATTCAACATGTGACCACAGGCTGCACCTCCTGTTCAGTTTTTTTGTTTGATTGGTTTTTATCTTTTTTTAAAACTTCTTTTACCCAAGATCAAAAAGCTAAAAAAAAATTAAAAGTCTATGAACCTGGAACTCTTAGAATTCTTTAAATATCTGTTAGTTAAAAAGTTCTATATCCACAGGATGTGGCAGGTCTGAGAAGCTGCAGGACAGTGAAGCTGCCAGGCCATGTGTCTACAGAATGAAGTGACCTGAAGTGGACAGGTTGGGTTCAGGGATGAGGCCACAGAGCGGGTCACACGTTGCTATGTGATGTGATGAACAAGCACCTCTGACAGGGAGAGAAAGGCGACATTTCTAGTGTTGCCTCTACCAAAGTTCCCTGTAAGACAGCTCAAGTCTTAGGGAACAGGTCTTTTCCTCTCCATCAGGACAGAAGAATCTTCCAGGAGCCCTTTCTTCCCACTTTGAACTTAATTAGACTCTCTGGTGGGTTGAGATTATTCAGGCAGGAAAAGATCTGAAGGGATTAACAGCTCAGATAGCAAAACTGAAAACATCCCAGTAATCTACAGCCAAGGAGGAGGGGGTGGAGAATATCTGATTTTAAGCGCAGCCTCTGGGAAACACAGCAGCTATTGAACCAAAGGAGTTACCAGTTTGGCTGAAGACTAATCCTTAGCATCAAGAAGTGCAAATCAGTTCGCATTAGCATCAAAAAGCCTGTTACAATCTTCTCCACTCTCCCCTGAAACCTTCAACTGCTTTCTTGTTAAATCTTTTCCTCTGGCTGTTCAACTACTCATCATGGAGCACCCCAGTATACTTGTGTAAATAAACCTTGACTTTTCTCCTGTTAATCTGTCTCTTATTAGTGAATGCACAGCCCCCACCTATAATACCTTACAGACCTAAGTGGGCAAAGAGAAAGTTTTCCTTCCAGCATGTCCCAAAGGCAAAAGAAAGTCAGAAATCCAACCCAAGTTCAGAAACAGAATCTGGAGGTTCCTGTAAATGGGTGTTCCGCTGGTAGGACCAAAACCCTGGCCTTACTGGCAGAAGGACTCTGCCCCCTTAGCGCCTGACCTTTGGAAGGGCACTGAATCACTGTTCCTGGAGAAGGCCTATGCTTAGGTACTGCCAGGCCACAAGAGGTCAGCCAGTTCTCCCTTTCCTGATGTCCTGAAGCAAATGTGAAACCTGTATCAGGGAAACCCAGAAGTCAGGCAGAAAGGGACGGAACAGGGGAGATGGACATTGGCTTTCTGAGCAATGTATACAGAAGGCTGACATGAGAAATAAAAATGACCAGATTTTGACTTCATTAGATACACATCCACAAAGAGAAAGACACTGGGGTGGCAGAGGGGGATAAAAATTTTTAAAGGTCTTAATGCTAGGATTAGAAAGGGGAAAGGAAAGAACCTACTCTTTACAGAATGTCCTCTTATACAAATACACCTGCATCTGATTTGCTGAGCTCTGAACTGTTACCGTCACTATTTCTCCTTCAACACTTCCTCTTTCAAAAATAGCATCATTATTCAAACAATCTGAGAATGATTCCTGTTGTTTTCTTCATCCTAAAAACTCACACTCAATAGTCAAAACCAACCAGCGCAACCTCCTAGTGTCTCCCCCAACCCTGGCTTTTCCTGCCCCCATTACCATCTGCTAAGACTTCTGCAGTAGCTTCCACAGGCTCCCTAGCATTCACTTGCTCCCTCCCACACTAGTTCCTTATAGAACAGAGTGTAAAACTCCCATCTCTTGCCTAGAGTCGCTCAGTGGATTGCCACTGCTCCGAAAATCTCTACCTGGGGTTTACCTTGCACCACATTCTCCCTATTTCTTACTTTTCAGCCACTAAGATCTTCCATGACAGGAGAGGCTCTAGCCCACCTCACTCTGTACCTGGAAAATTTCTGGTGGAATGCAGCTCACCATCTGACCTTGAAATGCCATCTTTTCAAACAGCTCTTCCCTGCCTCACCATCCAACTTCTCAGAAACTTGTACTTCCCAATAACTGGTCCTTTTTCCTTTCCTTCATAGAACTGGTCAAAATGTACCACCATAGATTTAGCTGCATGCAAATTTATTCCATATCCTCCTTTTCCAGTAGACAGAAAAATCTATGAAGCCAGAAGACAGGAAGTTTGTATTTCCCACTAGTATCCAGCTCCTCAGCAGATGGCCGAGTATTTGTTGAACACTACCGTAGGCATTTTCATCTCCCTGCCTTCCATAAGGGATAACCATGCAATTCGGTTTGCTAACACAGTCTTTATCTCACCTGTTGCCCTTGCACAATGACTGATAATGTCTTACTTGGACCCTTCTGGGCTCTTTGATAAAAAATAGTCACATTATTTATAAGGAAGCTGAGATTCAGAGAGATGGAGGAGTTAAGCTCTATAAAGTCATCCTCAAAGTCCCCATGAGAGTAAGGACAAAGTACTGCTATCAGCCCATCAGCACACACCTTATTTTCTGTTTTTCTGTTTGAAAACACCTGCTTAGTATAAATGAATGAGCTCCCAGCCAAGGCCATGCTAGCTGATACTTATGCAACAGTGGCATCTTGCCGCTCTCGTCACACCAGCTTTCTTGCATCTAGGATCACCCGCCAACACTCCAGCAGTAGACTGTTCAGGGCCATTTTAAAAATTGAAATCACCAACAAAAGCACAAAAATATTAAAAATGTGGCATTATACAGACTAAGAAAAAGATACTTGTTTACCTCCACAGCGGTGGGTAGGGGACTGGAAATAGAAGGGGAAACTCCACCAAGTCAACCTCGGCAAGGAGATTCACTTTTTTTGTCACTCTGCTTATCCATAAATGACTACAAAAGCACCAGAAGCATCGATCTGAGGGTGACAAGTATCAGCAGACACTAGGCAGGGACCAGAGTCGAATTGCTCACGAAACTCACTCCACCTCCTCTTCAACCCTGTCTGAAAAATCTGACACAATGTGACCAAGAAGCTCCAGAAGTGGAAACCACTGCCCTCAAAAGAGAGGCTGAGACAAGAGACGCATGTGGGCAGACTGTGATGAGGTGTGTGCCACGGAGCTGTACCGCACACTCCGGAAGCGCACCCCTCCTGTTCGATTTTGCAAGATGCGAAGAGGCTGAGTGGAGTTTCAATGACTGTGCTGTCCCTTTCACATCAAAAAATGGAGAACTATTAACAACCTGCCTATCTGTCTGCCAGGGAAGGCGAAAGCTTGCACGTTAATGGAAGGGACGTGGGATGACCACGCAATCTAAAGTGAAATGCAGGCTGGGCCAATATGTCTTGCAGGCTATAAAATGCAGTTTAATCGAAGGCACTTTTTTTCCCCAGATGATTTTAATTATTGAGATGCAAAACTTTTAAATGCATAAATAAAAATGTATAAAACCTGAAACAATACTAGCAAGTGATGGAATTCTCACCTACAGAATCAGTGGATAATGAGGACAGCTTGTCTCAGGTTCCACAGTGCTATAAAGTGAGACACAGCCCAGGTGATGTCCAACTTCACTGCCTATGACCGTTCCTTAGACAAGGAATGTCTAAGGACATTCTTTGAAAAACAACACACCTGTCACTGCTTTCCTGAGGCTGGGTTTAATGACTAAAACCCCTTGAGTTACCAGCTTCCCCATGTGCCAGCAGAAAGTGGAGCATTCGAAAAGCAAAACTCAAGAAAGTGGACAGGAGTTGACAAGGGGTATTGAAAGTTTGATCCCAAGTCGGGCAACTTAGTGATTTAGGAAGATCCTGTCTCTCAAAATAAGAAAAAATTCTAAAGGACGTGAGATGTGGCTCAGTGGGAAGGGCCTGGATGCAATCCCCAATACGGGCTGGGGGGCACTAATCTAGTACTGCAAGACAGAAATCGCATAGCGGAAAGATGTGGCAGAGGAAAGCCCCTCATTCCATAGCACTCAGGAAGTAGGGAGAGGAGGGAAGAATGGGGGACAACAATACACTCTGGGTCACACCCCCAGGGACAACCTCCAACCAGGCCCCACCTGCTCAGTGAACTCAAGAAGGGGTGAATCCACCGATGGGCATAGTACCGCCATGATGGAGTCACCTTCCAAAAGCCCCACTTCTCAACTCATGAGACTTTGGGGGAAACATTTTAGATCTAAAACTTAACACACTTCATGTGCTAATAAACTTCTGCTTGTTCTTCCTCTTATGGATCTGCCTTGTGCAGTCTAATTTGCAAGGCCCTAGACAAAGAACCTGAGAGAATAAGGCAAAAATAATAATTTTTCCTCCCTTATTAAACTGCATACATTAAATTGCAGCCAGGCATGATCACACAGACCTTCAATCTCAACATTCTGGGAGTCTTAAGCAGGAGGATCACAAATTTAAGGCCAGCCTGGGCAATTTAGCAAGACTCAAAATTAAAAAATAATAATAATAATAATAAAAGGACTGGGTATGTAGCTAATGCAAAGGTTCTGGGTTCACACACACACACACACACGTCAAAGTTGTGAGGTGCCTTGTCAAACTATTTCTTAGTCTATTACTTACTGTGTATTCTCTTACAAAATCTTACAAAATCATAATCCAGTACCCAAATCAAAGAGTTAAAATTGATCCAGACTATTATAACATTGACAGGTTCACTAATTGCTGCAATAATGTCCTATGATCAGAAAATTAGTGTTTCCTTGGTGTGGGAGTCAATCCAAAATTGTTTATGGCACTGAGGTTTTCTTTCTCTGACACTTTTAGTTTGGGATAGTACTTCACCCGCCCCCTCCACTTTGGCTTTCAATGACTTTGAAAGTTTTTGAAGAGTACTGGAAAAATGTAAAAAAAGATTATTTTGTAGAATGTCTCTCCATTTGGGTTTGTCTGTCATTTCTTCTCAGAGATGTGGGCTACACATTTTTTTTGGCAAAAATTTCACAGGTGTGATGCTATGCCTCCTATCAGAAGGCATTTGTCTTTGATTTGTGTCATTAATGAAGATGTTACCTTTGAGCACTGGAAGAAAACTGAATCTGCCTGGTGAACTGATGAATTTTTCCTTGTCATTTAAGTTACAAAGCACTTGAGACAAAAATTCCAAAGCACTTCACTCATGAGACCACTTTCTACTAACTGCATTTTTATTGCACGTTTCAGAAATTTTATTTAGGGTTTCCTCTATTTTCTGCCCATTTGAGGCTTTGGTGAACATCTAAACACAAACCATAATATTCTGTTCCTGCCTTGCTGAAGACTCATGCACATCTCTTTATGCAAAAGACATTTAATTCATCTCTAAGAATTACTAAAACCCTAATGGTTTCAGCATCACTGAAAATTCCAAGTCCCAACTCTCTATAGATTTAAGGTAAACTCTTAACTATGAGGCTCTGTACAAGTGAAAAGAAAATTAAACATTTCCAGTGTACAATGGAACACAATAAACATTATCATTCCAAAAGGTTCAAATAAGGAGATACACAGGAATGAGACCAAAGCAAGTCCAAAGTCCATCAGAGCAAACATTAAGTCCTATAGTTCCTTGTCCAGCATCCAAAGCAATCTGTGGCAAGGTATAAACCCCAAAGGCTTAGGTGGCTCTACCCATACAGCACTGCTAGTGATTGTAGCTCCCATGAATTCTCTCTGGAGCCTGCTCTGCTCCCTCCTTGCAGTTTTCCTCAGACGATCTATGTTCCTTGGCCCTCCAAACTTCTGGGGTCCCAATGCATCTTTGTTTTCACATTCACAGCTTCACACACTGCCCTGCCCTTCACACACAATGCCTGCCCTCCCAGGTGTTCTTCTGAAATCAGGGTGGAGGCCATCCTGACCCCGCAACTCTTGCATTCTCCATGCACTTAAAACCAACACCACATAGGTGATGCCAAGGTCTGCCCACTAGAATAACAGTGAGGCTTCCTTCTCTCTTGGTTGTAGGGGCCAAGTGCCTGGATTGCTGAGCAGTCTGAACCCAATTCCAAGGAAAAAATTCTGTAGGCTGCCGCCAGTATGGGACATGGTGCTCTTGGGCTCTCTTCTGGAAGCGAAGTCTTTCACATTCTCAACTATGAGGCTGCAAAGGCTGGAGTCTTGCTGGTTCTTGTGATGTCCTCAGGCAATTTTTCCTGTTGTCTTCTGAAATACTTGCTTTTTCCTTGCTAGTCTTTTCAACAACCAACTTCTCCTCTGTTCCATCTTTGCAGGCTGTAACTTTACTAGAGCTTCCTTTCTAGCCAAACTCACGTTTTGAATCATTATGGTGGGCTCTTTGCTCTTGATTTTCAACATAAATCCCACTAACAGCCCCTAGCAGCAGCCATGCTGCCATCTCATCATTGGACTGCCTTAAAATTTCTTCTGCATGATTAATTAGTCCACCACCCTTAATGTCAGTCTCAGGGAAACTCTCTGGACAGGAGCAAAATACAGACAAACTTTCTGGCTACAATACACATGTTCTAAGGTCCAATAATCATTCATCTCGCTAGAAACCTCTTAAAACCTGGTCTTCACTGGCATCATTTCTATCAGCTTTCTGGTATTCTGAGCTCTGACCAGTACTGCCTATGGTGTCCCCACTCTACTTTTTCATCTGGCATTGCCAAAACCTTCCCTAACTCTTCTTTTTCCCACAAGCCAGCTCCAAAGACTCCTGAACCACATGGTCAGGTAATGTCACAGCAATGACCCAATTTCTCTGGCACCAAATTCTGTTATCAGTGTTTATCAGAAAAACAGA